>CAJPEV010000870.1:0-58427 GCA_905338385.1 Darwinula stevensoni
TAAAAAATAAATAAATAAAATAAAATTAAAATAAATAAAATAAATATATATATATATATATATATATATAATAAAATGTAATTAAGGATCCAAAATATCAGTGTGCAACCCATCATTGTTACGGCATAACTCAATGTGGAGCCATGTTCTCTTGACCATCTTTTAATTTGTCATTTTAGTAGTTTTCAAAAAAGCTGCTGAGACTGCTGTCTTGAGTTGGTCAGCTGTCTGATAACGCTGTTTTGACACATGTCCTTTAATAAACCCCCATAAACTATTACCACATGTTGTTCACCTACAAAACAAGAAACAGTAATTTTTTGCATATAGAAGGGACTTTGTGCCCAGCCTGTACAATAGGATGATATCCTTGTAAAACCAATGTGTACATCCTTTCCACCCAGTGCTTCATTCGTGAATCTGAATATAGTTCATCCAAAATTTTGATGAAAGTCTGTAATACTATTGGAAATGTATACATCACTCCATTTCCAACAAATAGTGTTTTTCATTTGAGTCAGGATTTCTTTGTTTGATTCGGACACTAATGCATGAAGAACGTCCATGCACGAGTGTCTGAGTCAAGTGAAAATTGCCTGACTCATGCGAAAAACACTAATCCGTATGAAAATTACGAAATGTTTTTAGTAGGACTCGCCTCCAAGTATACCTCCTCGAGAACGGGGTGGTTACAAGTGGTAGATATCCTGGAGATTTCCTTCTTGTTTTTGTTTCATGGAAGGATTGCGTTGATGCTAACACTACTGAGGAAATGAGGTTGATTTGTCTGTACATCAGTGCCATCTCGAAATTTTGTGACTGGTGGAACTATATTGGGGTGAGCGAGTGGAGCGGTAGGAAGGAGCCAACGAGAGACGGGGAGTGGATTCATCCGCTGCCTCTTTATAGCCGGCAATTCTACTTATCTGACTCCACACTTGCCTGACGACCGTACTTCTCCTGTGACCGTGCTTCCCTGGTTCACTCGGAGTCCGTCTTCCGTCACTTCATTATCTTCATCTCTACTGATTCCAACTAGTCTTCTACAATTAGTACAAAATGGTCAGCTACCTCGTCTAGGCCTAGGCGTAAGACGTTTTTAGGTTGTCTAGTCAGCGGAGTAGTTATATCTCGCTTAGTTGAGACAGCGGGACCATTTTGGCAATCCACATCAAGCAGCGCTCATTTAACTGGAGCTGTTCTGAAGTGATTCACGCTATGACTGATAGTACGTATCTAATAAATCTGCCAGAAGAACAAAAGGGATCATCAGGAAATGCCTCTCAAATTTGTAACTGCCAAGATTGTGTTTGACAACAGCTTTTGTTATTGGAAAGTTCATTTCACACTTGTAATGTGAGTATTAACCCTTTGACTGACAAGTATCACAGACGCCTGTTATATGGGAGTCCATGAAATTTATGGGCATGCCAGTCAAAGGGTTAAAGGACTTTAACCATGTAACTACCAGAACCAAGATAGTTATGCATAATCTCTTTTCAACTCTTCATCTTTTAGTTCCCAAAGAATCTATTCAAAATACAGTAAAACCTGCCCTAGCTTATATGCTTTGGGCCAAACCCTGCTATAAGGTACTGGAGGTTAGAAGCTATCAGAGGTTTTACTGTACTATGCCTAATTAGCATAATATATTCTCAAGAAAAGACAGTAAAGAAAAGAGTATTGGACAAGTTTACATGCAGCCTACACAAATGGCTAAATTTTGGTATCAGTCTTTTTTTGCCAGAATGGTAGTGTTAGTACTAGCATGGATGGAATAGCAATTGAAGCTAAGAGTTTGAGGATTCCCCTTCAGAGCCTCCTAATGGCTCTGAATTGAATGGTCTGGCTTAGATGAATAAAGTTATTTAAGCACATTAACTTACGAGTATTATGGTGACTTTCAAGGGACATGTGATGTTGTGTTTGTAAAAAATTTAATGATGGTGAATCTCTTCTTATATTGACTGAAAGTAACCACAATGGATTTTCTTTGTATTCTTTTCAGGATGGAATATCAATGAAGCTTTATAGAATTATAGTCTTGAACTACTAAGAAGGTATGTACATTTTTTAGCTGATTGTAAGTATGCTAATTCCAAAATAGGGAAGGAAATGATTGTACTTGAGAGGTTTGTTCAAGTAGGCAGTGTGGCAGAATCATTTTCCATATTTATGATGAAAAACATTTTTTCAACCTACTTTTAATTAGTGTTGCACTGATGTGAGAGACTGTCTAGATTAGACTGTATGAGAGCATCATCTATGTTTGCTTTTCTGGAGGATGTCCCAACACCATTTTCAGTGAATAGGTTAGACTGGAAGTGGTTGTAGAAAAGCAGGTAATTTGAATAATTTCTGATTAATTATTCTAAATGAATGAAGTAATTATTCTTTGGCAGAGTAATCTTGAAATGATGTTGAAAACAAATCTCTCTTTTGTCCAAGAATGCTCTGTTAGTAACTGAAAGCACTTATCTTGGGAAGTGGCACCTTTTTTGTACTTTTGCTTCTGCTAGCTTGTGGGATCCATCCAATTGAGATCTGAAGATATTTGAAAGATGTGGTATTTTTTATCCTTGCAGCGTGAGTGCATCTCCATCCATGTAGGACAAGCTGGAGTGCAGATTGGAAATGCATGCTGGGAATTGTATTGCTTGGAACATGGGATCCAGCCTGATGGACAGATGCCTTCTGACAAGACCCTTGGAGGGGGTGATGATTCTTTTAATACCTTCTTCAGTGAGACGGGAGCAGGAAAACATGTCCCTCGGGCTGTCTTTGTGGATTTGGAACCCACTGTTGTGGATGAGGTCCGGACTGGGACCTATCGTCAACTCTTCCATCCTGAACAATTGATCACTGGCAAGGAAGATGCAGCCAACAATTATGCCAGGGGGCATTATACAATTGGAAAGGAAATTGTAGATCTTGTACTGGATCGAGTTCGGAAGCTGTCTGACCAATGCACTGGACTTCAAGGATTCCTCATCTTCCATTCTTTTGGGGGAGGCACTGGGTCTGGCTTTACTTCTCTCCTTATGGAGCGTCTTTCTGTTGACTACGGCAAGAAATCCAAATTAGAATTCTCCATATATCCTGCTCCTCAGGTCAGTGGAATGTATTTTGAGTCTTCTTGATGTATGATCAAGGGTTAGTTGCATCATCAGATACAGAGAAATTGAATTTGAACTGCAGGTGGCTACAGCTGTGGTGGAGCCTTACAATTCCATCTTGACAACCCATACAACCCTGGAGCATTCTGACTGTGCCTTCATGGTAGATAATGAGGCCATCTATGACATCTGCAGAAGGAACTTGGATATTGAGAGACCAACATATACAAATTTGAACAGACTGATTGCCCAAGTGGTATCTAGCATCACGGCATCTCTTCGCTTTGATGGTGCTCTGAATGTTGACCTCACAGAGTTCCAGACCAACTTGGTTCCATATCCCCGGATCCATTTCCCCCTGGCCACATATGCCCCCATTATCTCGGCAGAGAAGGCTTATCATGAGCAGCTGTCTGTCTCAGAAATCACCAATGCATGCTTTGAACCAGCCAATCAGATGGTGAAGTGTGACCCTCGACATGGTGGGTGTCTCCTCATGGTTTTGTCTTGAGTCTTTGATGTCTCGGTTGAGGGTGGTGCATGCATTATGTGTTTCTGTCTGTTGCAGGGAAGTACATGGCATGCTGCATGCTCTACCGAGGGGATGTGGTCCCCAAGGATGTGAATGCAGCCATAGCAGCCATCAAGACCAAGAGGACTATCCAGTTTGTGGATTGGTGCCCGACAGGATTCAAGGTGGGTATCAACTATCAGCCTCCAACCGTAGTCCCTGGAGGAGACCTCGCCAAGGTCCAAAGGGCCGTCTGCATGCTGAGCAACACTACCGCCATTGCTGAGGCATGGGCTCGACTTGATCACAAGTTTGACCTCATGTATGCCAAGAGGGCTTTTGTTCATTGGTATGTGGGTGAGGGGATGGAAGAGGGGGAATTCTCTGAGGCCCGTGAAGATCTTGCCGCTCTCGAAAAGGATTACGAAGAGGTTGGTGTGGATTCCACTGAGGAAGGTGAAGAGGCTGGTGAAGAGTATTGAAATTTTCATCTCTTCTCCATTTGCATCACTCTGTCTGTTGTCTGCTTCTTCCTATTTTACTTGAAGGTGCTTTTTGTATCGATAATTTCTCATTTCCTTGGTGGAAATATATCTCTTTGGGCATGAGACATGCCATGGTTTTTTTTTTCTGTAGGGAGTGGGTAGGTGGGTAGAATGACTATGAATGAAGAACTAGACAAGTTGGATTGGTATAGTGTAAAAAAAATATGCATTGAGTTTTGTGTGCTCCATGTCAGCAGGCACAAGTGGTAGGGTGTTGCACACCATTTGAAAAAAGTTCACCGCCAAATCTGGTAACCAATTTTCCAACTGAATATGGCTACCAACTTATGGTGTCTTAAAAGCCTCTTTCCTTGTCTGATACCTTATAGGTGAGGCTTTTGGATACCTTCCAATTTTCCAAAAATCTTTGATCGAAAAAAAGGTTTCCTTCATGCTAAGTCCATTATTCGATTTTGCTCAGGTATGCAAGATTTGAGCATCAACACTTCACAATGGATGATTCTCGAATCGATCAAGCCAGCTTTAATCGTGACGTAAGAATCACACTGAATCACTGGGGATTCTAACAGCGCTTGCTAGATGCTAGGATTCGAATCTTGGGATGCAATCCAAATTCAGATTCGTGGAATCTTTCAGCAATATTACCTAATTCTATTGTGAGTTCTTAGTAGAAGGAAAAATATGTTTAATCGGTTGACTTGTCATCGAAAATTCATGGTTCCAGACTCGAGATGAATTGAAAGATTCCAAGTCTGTCATAATTTATTCTCAGAATAGATTGGTACTCAGAATAATCGAGAGCTGAATGGAGTATTCTTATTACTTTCCCACGAATCCAAACCCTATCGAAATGGGATTCGAATGGAGTCGCGATTCGAAGTATTCGTCCAGCACTATGAAAACGTGCTTTTATTTATTTTTGCTCTGTGAAGCGTACTCTGTACAGTCTCAATAAAATGTAAGCCAGTTTATCTTTTTAAATTAGAATATCTCCATTCAATTTCCTGCGAGTCTCGGTTATTCTGCACATTTCTGAAAGAGAGCTCGAAGCCAAATTCATTACCAGCTCTTCCATAATAATCTTTTGAGATTGAAATTTAACAACTTTCTGATCTAAGAAATTACCACTTTAATTCATCGAGACACAGGAAGGTTGATTGAGTTCAATTCAAATTCCAGGTCATTAACCCTTTTAGTGCCGCGCAACCGATTCGTAGGCTAAAAACGACGATATATTGTTCCCCTGGCACCGAAAGGATTAAGCATTCCTAAAGATATCCTCTTACTAATTCTTCACATTTATTATATATATATTATGTATAGATTTTTATTTTTATTTTTAAGAGATCTCTGAAAGACCAGGGCCTTCGCGGAATCGTTGGAAAGGCGTTCTCACACTTTCCAGAGTTGCTCGATCGCCGCGATTCTAGGCAGACTTAGACTGTTGTGGGAGGGAGGTGTATGAAACATTTTGGAATGGGCCTCAACGTTTTGCTGGTCGTGCCTACCGATTCCCAATTCAGGAAATAAAGTGGAAACAATTGGGAACGACGCTTCCAAAAAGCTCGTGTTGAAGGAGTAGGAATACCGTTTCCATACTTTCGCGGGAATTGAAAATATCGTTGCTGTAGCTGACTCCTGCAACCGATTACTATATTTTCTAAGCATATTTCGATGGTTTGAGAATAAAAAAACCAATCGAAAGATCCGACTACTGCGGGGCGAGAGAGGGGGGGGGGGTTCGACCCGTCACCCCTTCGTTTATACCTTTCCCATAAAAGTTAAAAAAGGTGTTTCGTCGTTGCATGGAAGAGGTGCGAAACTCGCCGAAAAACATGAGGGGAGTCACGGTCTGGTTGGTGGTATTTCAAGGCATTGCCGTGACCGCATCCGCAACGTCCGGCCGTTCCGGGTCTCCATCGAACCGGGGAGAAGAAGGCGAGGGAAATGGTTCCACGGAGGCATGACTCACACGCATCGCCGGCGGGAGAGGTGAAGGACATTGCATCATTCTCCCGTCTGACGTTGCTCTGACTCATCCGTCTTACTTCATCTCCCTCCCATTTCTGTGAGCGATTAGAAATGTGATTCACCCCCAATATGCAAGAGAACCGATTCCTCTGAAAACGCTGGATCGCTTCTCGACTGGGATGCGAGCCAGTAAGAAATGCAATAAAAGAAAAATTACCCCCGGTTCGAAGAAAAAGGAAAGTTCCCAAGTAGAAGAAAAAAAGGGTCGAGATAGCTCAGGGAGATATTAGTATCCACAGGCGTAGCGTAGATGGAAAAACTAGGAAGAGGTAGTTGGGGGGGATAGAGAGGAGGTGGTAGAGCAGTGGTTCTTAACCTGCCTTTTACTCCCATTGAACTTTCATGCACTCGGGGGGTAATTACCCCCAGGTTGAGAACCTCTGTGGTAGAGGGTAGGGGAGGAGGGATCTCCGGGACATTGTTCTTATGTGTTTCATACATCTTTCCTTCTTACTTTTGCTTCTTTTCTTCTTAAGTGGGGCGAAGGGGAATGGCACGTGCTCCCTCTACCCCCCCCCCCCCCCCCCCCCCCCCCCCCCCCCCCCCCCCCCCCCCCCATCCCCTACCCTCTACCACAGAGGTTCTCAACCTGGGGGTAATTACCCCCCGAGTGCATGAAAGTTCAATGGGAGTAAAAGGCAGGTTAAGAACCACTGCTCTACCACCTCCTCTCTATCCCCCCCAAGGCTACGCCGCTGCTACTACTCTGCGCCTATGGCCACCTTCATACGAGAAACAAACGTTCCCAAGTTCAGGCGATCAAAATCCGATAACCCTTGTCAACTTCTGGCTTTAGCCAGATCTAGCACCAGTTAGCATGAAGGAGAAACTTTATTCGTTAACCTTATCTGATGCCTTCCTAGGAGACTTAAGCGAAGAAATATTCATGACGATCTGTAAAAATGAAAAATACTTTCATTGGGTATCTTTTTCTCGTAGTGGAACTTTCTTGCCGGTATTTACAGCAATAATTGTCCAAAAGATACCAAAGAGAAACAGATTGAAGGTTTTTTTCTTTCTGAGAAGGAAAGGAAGGCCACAGGCCCAGTGCGATTCTTGTTCAGACGTGAAGGGAAGTCCGCACAGCTCAGCCTGTCCCGAGAGATAGCCGACGTCTCTCAGGAGTTTTTTTTTTTCTTTCATCCCCTCCCCCCATTTGAATGGAACGCTTCTGTCGACTCGAGTCCGACTCCGACAACTGTCTTGCACTTCCCAGCCGTGGGTGGCGAGGCCTACCAAAAATGGATAAAACTCGGCCGAAAGAAGCTGCATCTTTGCAGAATGACCCGTTTCCAGGCAGTTCGCGATCCTCACTATCTTTCGTTTGCCATCGGATGGAGTAACGATGACCGCACCGTGGCGGCGTGTAACCGCGAACATGTGAATCCCCCATAAAGGAAAGTTCTTTCGTCTCCCGCATTCGAGAGAGATCCCGAGAGACGAAATATATGAATCAGTCCTACGAGGAGAGACGGTGCGAAAGACCCGAATCCAGGACAAAATGGTCCCAAATGCGGTCGTGTGCGTGACATTATCGAGGCCGATCGGTGGTTGTCGTTGTCTTTATAACCTGTCCTCTCTCAGTCGTTTCGTTGCCGTAACGGTGATGAGACGATTTTGGTGATTTTTTCAAAGCATCTTCTTCTGCACTGCGTTAAAATACGATTTTCACAATCGACCTTTAACTCGCGACTGAGATTCATACAATCCCGAGAAAAGTATTCTTGCGACTGAGATCTCCTCGATCCCAAAAATAATGCATTGCGAAGACGACGACGATGCCGAAACCCTTCACGTGGCGACGAGCCCGATCTCGTTCACAGACGTCATGGGAGTCATTAGATAGATCTCGACCGATGAAGGAAGAATCTTGCCGGGCTCCAGCAGATCGGTGGAAGAGATCGACAGTTGCGAGTGAACGGTACGCTCTTCTACTCTCGTGCGCACGTATTTTAAAGGATCGATTTGAATAAAAATCCGTGGAAGAGTCTTTTGGCGTCATCCAGGGAAATTCATCTCGAAGGGATGGAGAACCCTTTTTCCATTCCTAAGTTCATGGGAGCTCTTTTACATTCGTCCCGTCACTCGAGGCGGATGACTCACCCCGACGGCGATTCGTTCGCCATCTGTCTTCTGACGCGAAAAATCTCGTTTATTCACGTAAATGTCAGATGGCTGGCCTTGCAGTATTTTATTTCGTCTTTGACACATGACTCCCGACGTCGGGCCTCGATTGGATCGAGCTCATTCAGACTTTTATATGATATCTATCCGATGACACCCACGACATCGGTGGACGCGATAGGCCGCTATTATTTCCCATGATAAAAATGAGTTTTTCGCAAAAATGAGGAAAGCGGTACGTCGGAGAAAGTGATGTCCCTCGAAAAGGATGAACCCTCGGCTGCTAAGGAACACGTGAGCAAAATTTCACCGCTCGATATTTAGCCGTTTGGCTGCTTGAACGCTGACAGACGGACGGACGGGCGGACGAACATACGACGTGGTGCAATTTTTTTGCCGTCGTCGACGCTTTCTTGTCGCTGTGCTACATGTTACACCTTCGTTCGCATAGGCGCCGACTTTTAAAAAATATTGGGGAGGCAAGTTCCTATTGCCCCTGAAATAACAATGACGCAGTTATTCCAGGATCCATTGGGGTACTTCTGTAATATCATGGTAGCATAGTGACGAGTGGGGGGGGGGGGGGGGGGGGGAGAGCTCAAAACAGAAAGGAAAATCGTACTTTTCATTTCTTTCGTGAAGCAGCATTTTGTTTTCAATATTCCATGTGCCTTTGTTGAAATTTTGCCATTCTTGGGGGGGCGTTGCCCCCTCAATAATATAGTTGGGGGGGCACGTGCCCCTTTGCCCCCCTGGGTTCGGCGCCTATGTATCGTTCGGTTCACTCCGGTTCGAATGTGGAACTTGCCTCAACTTCGAAGGACGAAAAGATCCAGGTCGTCGTTCGCAAGTCGTGATATCACCCGAGGATCGAACTGCCATTCACGCTCGTGGTCGCTCCGCAACTTCACCTTTTCTCTGGAAGACACCGGCGAGAGCGGAAAATTGTAAATCCTTCGATCTCGATCGACGCGTCGGAACGAAAGGTGTCGGTCGGGTCGCTCGAAGATGCGAGATCGAGGCGGCCCGACGAATTCTTCGTGGATACCTCCGGCTTTTCGATGGGTCCGTCCATTTGTCCGGCGCGCCTTTCGTCTTCGGAAGAATCGTCCCCTCGACGACGCACGGCCAAAGGTGGGAGCCAGGAACATTGGAGAAAAGAGAACGAGGAAGCAGAGGGGGAGAGGGGAGAGGGAGAAAGCTTGCTGCGTAGGAGGCAAGGCCATCGACGAGTCGTATATCCGGCTCGTATTCTATCGCCAGAGTTTGATGCCACGGGAAAATGCGAAAAGTCCGACGAAGAAGTTGGAAATTTTCTGCACGGTTTCGGTAAAGTAGGCGAAAGGGAAGGAGAAACGTTGCCTGCAAGTCGCTCTATCGAGAGTCGAAAAGGGCGTTCGGCTTGCCAAAGCCGTTTGTGGTACGAATTCGGATCGCATTCGATCGTGGCACGAATGGACCGAAGCAGACCGGTTTGGATCGTGACACGAACGAACCGAGGCATTGCCGAGCCCACTAGAGACGTCGGTTTGTTTCACGCAACAGCAGAACGTGACGAAAGTAAAGCGAGAAAAGGTGGAAAAGCGAAGGAAAATGTGCCGATTTGCATTCTACCACGCATGAGGGTGGGAACGTTCTGGAAAGTGGAGGGTGAGTGACTCGAAGCAATTCGCAAGAGGTTTTAAGTTCTGCAACTTCGTATGCTACATTTTGCGAGTCGGAGAACTGTGAAAGGTGGTCGTGGGGGGTTGGGGGGTGGAGGTGGAGGCATTTACCACTATCGTTCTTCGGTTCCTCCGCCCTTGCTGGCACTACGTCTAGCAAAAGTTGAACACGATGTCGCACGTAAGCGAGAAGGCAGTCTAAAGGAGGTTTATCTCAAGGGCATGCTTCACCGTTCGTGCATCAGATATCAACTATTCCGTGTCGAAACGTTCCGAAACCGGGAACTTTCCTGCTCGATCCCCGCGGATTTCCTTTGAAATTTTCGACCGCTTTGGTATTATGGAGAACGATATAAATAAAAAACGTTCTTTTAGGTCAAAACGTTACCGAAGTGTTAAGAGTCAAAATTTAGACAAAATGGCCAAAATGATTTGAAAATATCCTAATTCGTTCCTGATTTCCCTCCCTCGCACCCAGCGAGGCTTCGAAGGGAAGCTCTCGAAAGGTCTCCAATCGCACGTATCAACCCACTCGATCTAGTAGAGAAAACAACCTCACGGGTATGGTTTTTATTCTCTATCCATCATGGATGAGTCTGAGTAAGGGCGCGTGCACATGTGGAGATTTAGGAAAATTGAGCGTATCTACTCGGACCCACTAGCCAGAAGTACTTTGGGTCTCCTTCTGCCTGATTACCTCCTTAAACATGTCTATCTAGGAATTCCTATACCTTCCCCTATGCTGTAAATGGGAAAAGATTGGGTACTGTCTGAAAAACGCAGGGTACTGGTTATTTAAAGGCACACTGATGTTGATTTTTCGTCGAATTCTCAACTTCAACCAAGTCTCAACGTTTCAACCTATTCTCAATGTTGATACAACGTTGTTGTGCCGAATGGGAAGTATCTACAAATTTAATTATGGCCGTGCGATATGGATTTTGAAGGGAACGATATCATGGACCATGCAAAGCACGATGTTTCGTTATCGCTAATCCACTTGGTCGGAATCGGAAACGCGAAGAAAAAAAAGCTGGAGGGTGCAGATGGAAAATACGTACCGCTACGCGATGGGGCTCGCGTGCGGGGAAGGGAACGATGGGATTTTTTGCTTACGGCACGACCGTGGGAATCGCGCACGGAACGATCGTCTTCCGAGAGACGGCCGATATGGGGAATCGCAGCGTGTTGCCATCGAGTGACCGTCGCACCTGTCGCGTCTCCCCTTTGTGTCGGGAAACGGTGGGAGCGTCGCATGGCCACACCGTGATGGACGGATGCCATCTTCTTCCTGCGCTCCATAGGGCAGATGGCGAGGGAAAATCTTTCTCCTTCGTGCGAAGCTTCACCCTCGTCGGCCTAACGATTCGGGGGAGTGGCTTACGGCGAGGAAGGTTCCACGTCTCGCTTCTCTTCGTCGATCGTGCCGCTTTCCCTTCTCTCATCGCCCGTGCTAGCGGACGAGAGCGATCGGGAAAGGGCAGTATGGGGTGGCTAGAGCGAGCGCGAATGGAACGACGCCGAACCGGGTCGGCACCGAATCGGAACGACGCCGAACGAGAATCGTGTCGAAGAGTCGTTTCATGGATCAAAGGCGAACCGAACGATCCCGACTAAAATAACACCGAAACAGAACGAGAGCAGAAAGTGTACATAACATTTAATTTAAAAAAAAAGGCGGAATGACGCCGACAGGAACGACGCGGAATGAAAATAGCGGCTATCCGGAAGGGTATGGAAAATCCTAAGCATGACGTCCTTACAGTAGTTCCTACTGCGTGGAACAGACGTCGTACGATCCCGAACATTATTTTTTTCTCTTCCGAACGAATGATCGAGTGATTCGCTTTCAACAAAAGAGACGGAACGGGTGCACAATAATTTATTTTCCTTCTGTCATTTTATGTTATGCTCGTGTACCACGTTATCGTTCAGGAAATCTGTATCGAAATGGACGACGACGAGATTTTGCAGGTGCGGGGCTAAACGTAGGCGAACTGTATTTTCATCGTATTTCTTTGGCATCGAGAGCAACGTCATCGATCGAGTCATATTGGTTACTCCCAGACTTCACGATAGCACGAGTAACCCTTTGTTCCCAGGCTTTCCTGTGAGAATCGAAAAGAGTTTTACTGATGTTTTGAGCTGCATATTGAATATGCCAAATGAGAAACGCGAAGGAAAAGGAAACGTTTACTGCACGTTTTGTTCCAAATAGGTCAGCTGCTGCAACTGATCAGTCTGAAATGTCAGAAAGAAGCAGAAGCGTCATGAATAACTTCTGTTTTCGATATTGCTACTTTTCACTGACAATTTCCTAGGAAGATGAAGATTCAGTTTGAATTCGAATCGAATGGGCATCAGACACTGTAGCGTACAATTAAACCAAGGAAACGAGAGGGATGGTTACAATTCCTGAGTAGGAAACAACAACAAAAACACGCTGTACTTTGTAATTTGAGCAGTGCTTTCTCCAGCGGGATATTACTAGAATCTTGACTCATTTTTTTGTTCTCCGAAACACGAAAAGAGCGATCATTCCATCGTTACCCCAACGGCTCGTCCTTTTGGTTACATGAGAAAATCACCATAAAATCCTGAATCGGCCACGTACTCGAGCACGACTGTGGGGACATCTACGTCGGGTGAGTCTTCTAACACAAGCAGAACGTAATGCATGCCTTCGTGGTGTGAGGGCGGTGTCCCTATGGTTTCCCAAATCTGGCACGTGGCCGTAGGGTCGGGTAGAAGTACTTCGAGCCGAAGAAAGTCGAGCTAAGGATGATGGACACGGAGAGGACGTAGAGAAGGCCGTCGAGTGGAGCGTGACGGCTGTGGAGATGAAGGGTGTGATGGAGATAACGATGGGAATTTGGAGGCGACGGAGACTGGGGTGGAGGTAACATGGGAAAGGAGGACGTGATAGAGATGCAGAATGAGACAGGCCGGTAGGAGATGGAGGGGAATCTGGAGAAGCGGGACGAGATGGGATGGAAGGGTTCCGGGACACTTCTCGGAGAACGAGATCGCCTGGGTTAAGTATACTCGTTTGCTCTTCTTCCACGGATTGCCGGACGTCGAGTGACGAGATGATTAGTTGTTCCGAAGAACTCTCGAAGAAGAAGACACCTAGGCCCGTATTCGCATCGCTCCCCTAACCGTTAACTCAAGAAAGTTAAGGGCCCCCTAGATGTTCCGTATTCACGTTCCTCCCCTAACTAAGGGATCCTCAAACCCAACTCTAGTAGTAGATGATAGGGGAGCTTCCAGTTTTCCCTTCTAGAAGCTTGCGTGTTCGATGCACTCTATCTTCAGCAGCACCTCATTAATAGATTTTTTCTCATGGCATTTCGTCACCTTTGAGAGTATCTAAGGATGGAAATCCACCTATAAATCCATTTGTCCTTTCGTTCACGTTGTCCACTTGAAGGATGGTGTCGAGTGAAATTCGCTGCTGCTATATAGACGTCACGCAAAAATTGTATCTTCCACTCCATGTTTGAGGGAAAAAAATCTCTGCTCTGACTAAAGCTATTACCACGAAACTTGCTCTGAGCATAGGCTGATACGTTTTAAAGAGCTTTGTGGGATTTCATCGAAATGCCTTGTGGCGAGTCGAGGCTATTAGTCATATTTCAAAGAAGTTGGAAACCATTGCAGTGGACCGGAGCGCATGCTGGTAGTTTAGCAGAGGAAACGCCTTCGTTCTGCCGTTTGCATGCCATGTAGGTCGTATCAAACATTTAGTGCATTAAAATTCAATCGTTAGCTTGCGTTTTGCTGGATATAGTTTTGATAAAGTTATTTTAAAGTAATAACAGATCAACAGCTGTTAATACAGAGTTTGCAATAAGGCCCACATTTACGCGACTCTCCCAGGAACAGTATATCGTAACAGTTAGGGGATCCCTAGGTAAGGATTCCCCTAAAAAAATGGTATTCACGTTGGTCTGTATGGGGGCCCTTAGCTTGGGAATCCTTTAGGAAGTTGGAAGAGAGGGCGCATGCGCTGGAATGCTTTCATATTGGTGGCCTCATAGCCACACATAGAAGTCAGAGGATTTCTGCTCATAAATTGATTCTTGCATTTGTTTTTTCTCTTAAGTCTGACACTTTTTAATGACTTTGATACCCAGTTATAGCATTTTCCATGAATTAGCAGGCGGGTACTCAACGCTAATGCAAAACAAATTATTTACATTCAGTTAAAAAATTACAATTATGCATTCACCTGCCATCAATGTTGCATCGATGCAACATGTATGACAGGAGTGCCAATAAAATGATGAAACACTACAAGAGCGGTATTCATCAGCGCAATATCAGCGGTATTCCAAAAGTACCCGCTAAGACGAACTTATAATTGAATTATTCACATTTTGTCGTTTTATCGGCACTCTTGAATAATCGAGATGAACCGCGAAGGATTTGGAATCCTTTGCTGTAACCTAGCAAGTTTAGTCATTGTTTAGATATTCAGATACTTATAATTAGGGCTGTCACGATGGATCGATGCATCGATACCACTACCGATGGTTGGAGGTATCGATTATTCTTTCGACCATCGCGATGCATCGGCAAATGATTTTAAAGGGGAAATGTCCCATTGGATTGAGGCGAGTACAGTACAATACAGTCCGTCCGGGCGTGGAAAGGAGGAGGCGGCGTGACTGGCATGGGCGAGCAATTTCTTATTCACGATCAAATTCTTGAAATGCTGGGACTTATTATTTGAAAGACGGGAAGGAAAAAAGAAAACAAACTTGTTGGATCGGAGACAGGAAGTGGGAAAGGAGAGGGAGGGAAGACCGAAAAAATTGTTGTTTTTTTTTTCTGAAACTGTTTCAGTCTTCTGTTCGATCTCATCAGGTGCATGCTGCGAAAGTGGACTGTTCTTATACTTCCTTGATTTCGAAACGTACAATGGTTCATCCCCCTCTCGATATTCCTGTCCTCTTTTGTATGCAGGCTTGCGTTTTATCATTTTTTAACTCGCCCCGGGGCATTTTACATCTTTACTTAAGGTGAACCCAAAGTGAATTTTTTTTACATGGACGTAGCTTATTCTAGGGCTGTTCCGATGTTTCGGCAACAACCGGCATGATACCATTGCCAGGTTTGCTATCTGCTGGTGCCGATGTCTAAAGAAGACTGTAGAAAACGGAGAAAAAAAGAAAAATATATGTGAACGGGCTTGACAACTTAACGGCAATAAGAAAAAATGAAGGCTGTCCTGATGCATCCATCGATGAATGGATGATATCTTCGATAATTGGAGGCACGGTAGGTTTCATTACTCCCTGCGAAGGTCACACCTTCCCCCGCACACACCGATCGCAAGCGTAAGATTATGGAAGACGGATAGAGGTCTGCACTCCAATCGAGACAAGAAACGATGAAAGACAAACCTCCACCCGATCGCGGCGAAAAAGATTGAATTCTTCAGCGCATCCCCCCCCCCCCCCATGCATCGATACACTATCGATAGTTCAGGTCGATGCATCGATGTTTTGAAAACTGCTATCATGACAACCCTACTTGTAATACATGTTTGCAATTCGATTCTTATGTATTTAGGTGGATTCCTGCTGAACTTGCCTGAAATTCGGAGCATCCATGTACTGCAGAGAAAAGTGTCTTACCTCGCAAGTAAATGAAGTTTATGAGAAAAAAGAGTATTTATCGAAAATGCAACGTGTAACAAAGGCGCACCTAGAACCGTTGCGTTTACAGGAGCCCTGACTCCAAGTAATGGCAGTTTTCGTGATTACAAGAGTTGAAAGTGTGTGTGGATGCGGCAGGAATAGCCAGGGTTTTTTTTTTCTCCCCATTTATAACATGGGACTTCCTATTTTAAGTAGCTTGACCAAGAAGGTCGATGGCGAGATAAAGGGTTGCCCATGCAGAAATGTTGGATCTTTTTCAATGCGGTCCACTCCAGGTTGACTAACGTTAGAAGTGCGGCCCACTCAAGGTGGAGTAAAGTGTTTGTGAGGCTCTCGCCTAAAAAAGTTTGTGGTCCACTGATCTATATGGACAGGTAAAAGAATTCGCTGAATCCAACATCGATACCCAAATGCAAAGACATGAACCTGACGGGGGAATGCTGCTCTCCGGAAGACTGGAACGAACTCGCAGGAATCTGCTAAGAGCGACTGAAGGCTCCCCTAACTTCTTTACGACTTCCTATATCTCTTAGGGGCACGTTTAGGGATTCCCTAGGTAAGGGAAGGACGTGAATACGGTACCCCTAGGGAACTCTTATTTTCGAGCCTTTTCAGTCATCATCTTTTAGGGAACCCTTAGCTAGGGGTCCCCTAACTCTTAAGGGATCCCTTAGCTAAGGGAGAGACGTGAATACGGCCCCGAATCCTTCCAACCCGAAATAGTCTTTCCGCTCACGGATCCGAGTGTCATCGAGGAAATACGTCATTTTCCTCACTCTTTTGGGCCTCCTTCCCCTCTTCGAGGATCGTGCCCTTGAACTTTGCTTCCACACCTCGAGGTTTCTTTGCAGAGATACTCGCGGTCACGTTTCGTCACGCTTGAAACGGTGGACGACTACTTTGAAGGTACGAGTCTTGCTCGACGTAGCATTAATTGGAGTACAGCTCGATGGAGCATTGCAGCGTTCACTTAACAAAGGGGGAAACGAGTGGAAATCCTGCTTCCTGAAAGCATCGAGTCTTTCAGACGTACTACGAGGGGCCCGGTGGGTCTTACTTGGCTGAAACAAAGACTGAAAGAAATCCCATTCATACGATCGACTCGATCCAATCGTAAGGTCCGTGTGTGCCCAAGGTGGCTGGGCTTTTTTTTTTCTCTTTCTCACCGACTGAGATGTTGTGTGGGTGGAATGCCGGAAGATGACCCCAGTAGCACATGAACGTTCTCGAAAACGTTTAACCTGCTTTCAAAGAGCTGTTGAAGCGTTCAATGTTCACGGATGAGCTAATTTACGAATTGGGAACTGCCCAATTCCCCAAGCCAACATGCATTAATTTTTCCTTCATGAACGCAATAGTAAATGAATGTAAGTACTTTGAGTCCCGCGTGCATCACCTACATATGCAATCGGGCAGGTACGAAAAAGCATACTCGTACCAACATGTACAAGTGTGAAGAAGTGTGAGATGACCTTTTAGCATCACTCATGATATTTTGGCGATAGCATCTACCGTGAAATGGTGTCTGGTAACCAGAGACGTAACGAACGGTGCTGGTAGTGACCAATGAAACGGAATATCTGTACCTTGGGCTAATGCTCTAGTTTCGACGTATTGTGTCTCAAAAAAGTAAGCCACTTCATGTTTTGAAATATCTCCATCCGATATCATGCATACCTCATGCATTTTTACACATTCATTTCAGGTGAATAAAAACGATTCCTGCCAAGTATAAAAAAATTCCACTCAGTGCTTCAAATGCGACAACTTTCCAAAATTGAAGCATCAAAAATCACAGTGAACGAGCAATTCACATGTTAATTTTTGATCGGTGCATCACGTTGGCATGCTCAAAAATGACAGTTCCGGCAGATGACAGTCTCGGCAATGGAATCGGTTCAAATGAATCTCTTCTATTTATATAAAGTTGTATTACGATTCCTTTGAGTTTTTATTATGATTAGAGGCTGCCAGTTTATTTGTATGAAAAAAATCCCAATATCTTATGAGCCTTATGCTCTTTTGCACTCGGCAAATCAGCAAATGAAGGAAGATTTCTGTGAAGTCGATGCCAGGCAACCTCTGCAACGTAAAGCTTGTACCGAAAATATTCACCAGTTCGAGTTGAGCGTGACCTATCATTTCCACATTATTTCAGTCGATACAGTTTCGGCAATTTTTTTTAACGACTGTGATGTTGCCAGCTTTTTTCAAGGAATTCCCGAACGAACCGATGAGAACTGAAGCTCTCGATCCGAGAAACCTTCGCACAAGTGCTCGTCCTCATCCTTCGATCCCATCGTGTTCTTGGCAATTTTTAATACTGTGATTCGCGACGTCACAAATGTAACGATGGAGTTTTGAACTTTGCCTTAGGCGTACAGAAAATGACAGTAATCAAACATTAAAAATGCAAATTAACGTCGATAACCCAAGATAAGAAGTAGGAAAAAGCAGTTTCCTGATTGTGACTGCCAGCTGCCCGTGTTCGGCGAGGTTGGAGCGCGTGGAAGGGATGTCTGCTGAGGAACAGAAGCCGATTCCTCTTTCACTCCGATTTTCCATTCTTCAACTTCGAAAACTTATTGCATATCGATCCCTCGTTGATATATTTTAAAACTTGGTAGAAATATTTCTCATTCGTATGAGATTTTATGGGCAGAAAAAGAGACTGGAGACTGGTTTCCTGAAGGAAACTGGAGATATTCCAAGTAATCAAGTGGCCTACTTTTTTTTGTTGAGACAGTGTATATGTTTCAGGCAGAGTATGAAATCAGGCATTCCATTTAGAATACGTATGTTTTCCATACTCTACCTGAATTGTATACTCTTCTTATACATATATACGTTGGAAGTGTCTCGATGTAGAAGCGAGAGCGTGGGCGCCACGCGAAGAGTCCAGGCAATTCTCGGTGTTTGCATTCGTGTGCGCTCGAGCGACGATGCATCCCCAGTCTGCACGGCAACGTTCTCTCCATCTTCGTGATCGGATCACGACGTCGATCGAATGCACGTTCTACATAGACTCCATGCCGAAAACGAGACGCATCAAAAGAGGGTCTGGAGTACCGAGGACGAGACTGCGCTCGTTAGAGGGTTATGTGGTTTTGGGGAAAAGGCTCCCACACGGAATATATTGAAATGGATTTGAAACGTAAAACGTGATGGAAGTGTGAGAATCGAGACTTTTACCCTCGGACTGGTCTCTCCCCATCCCCCTCGAATCGATTCGACCTCGTCCGTATTTCACCATTTTTACTCGAAGTTATTTGTGGCACCAGGCGAGAGCCTTTTCTCCTGCACGTCGGACAAGAATTTTGAACGGTTTCGTACATTTCTCTCTCAGAAAGGTGGAATTCTGTTACGAGGCGTGCACCAGCTGTGATTGTTCGGGAATTCATCGGCGATAGCCATAAAACCCGTGACGGAAATTCATCGGGAAGGACGAGAGGAATCGTCGGGACCGAGAGACGAACTTTTAAAAGTACCTGCATGCGATCCATTCGCCGGATGGAGTCGAGATATGGCCGTGCTTTCCTGCCTAGCTTTCGTCCTCACGGTAGGATCGACCGTTTCTCGAGTCTCGCGATCGGAGAAACGGGCTTTTTCGTCGATCACGCTCCGGTCCTCTTTCCGACGACGCGTATGCGATTGCAGTTCTCTTTCCAACATTTACGCATGCGATGCGAATGAGCTTTCCGCTCGAGAACGGAACGGGGAAAAAGGAGAGGAAGTGATGGCTGCGTCGGACTGCATCACTCGGCCGAGTGGACTGTACACCCTCCACGAAAAGCCTTATCTCTTTTTATCCTTCCGCATCTTAAATACTGTAGGTGCGACGCAGCTCATCGATTTCAAAACAAAAGGTGAAAAGTGAGAACGTTTTCCGACGAGAAGACATCTGGGAAAGGGGGGATGCGTAGAGGTCCGTCCGACTCATTCTTTGGAATCTCGGTACGTCACGCTCGGGCCACCGCAAGCGTGCGACATCTGTTTTGCCCGTTTGGAACTAATTATCTGGATTTTTTTGCGTCATTCCACTCGATACATTTCCCGAGAATAGGTAGTTTTTCACTTTTATTCCGATTCGGCAGCATTCCTGTCGGCACTATACCGGTCGGCGTTTTTTTCGTTCGCGCCGATTCCGCCTCCGCGCAGCATGAGGCTAAAAATCAATATCGCAATGCGCAAGCATATCGTCGTTCGGAACCTCTTCGGTAGATGTCGTGACGATCGGCGCTGCCCGACCGAAAACGATTCTGGCACGGACAGGTTTAACGATCATTCGAATGGTGCAAGTTGTTTGCGCGTCGGTCGGTGTTGCGGTAAACCCTTCGACGAATTTTCGAAAGGTCGGTTCCATTACTTTTGTTAGACGGGATACGGAGTTAGGAGCAATACGAGACCACGAACGGAAGAATGGAGACAATATGGCAGAAAAAGCCGATCCTCTCGAGTCCGAGCGACATGCTCGAGTCTCCACGAGTCTCGTCGTGGAGTTCTTGCTGTCGATAGAGTCGAGGCCGAGTCGAGATGCAGATATGCATGTGTCCATCTGTGTGATGCTGCGGAATCCGATCCGATCCGTCGAGAGCGTATCGCTACGATCGTCTCCGATTGGAATTCGGACGCGAAGGCAGTGGCTCCCGCTTCGTTCCCCTTTTCCCTCCGGCACCACGCGAGAAAAATGCGCGACGCTCTCATTTCTCCGTCGTCCTCTCTTCTCTCCGTCGAAGCAAGGCACGAGCCGATGTACTTTAACGAAGAGGCACGGATCGGTCCGTTCGCTCGGGTTCGTGCGACGGTCTAGCGCAGTGATAAGCAACCTTTTTTGCCTGCGGGCCGCAAGCGAACCTTTCAGCTTCCCGGCGGGCCGCAAGTATTTTTTTTAAATAGTGAATTACAGGCTTCATGCCTGCTGAGTACCAATACCAACATAATCGAAAGCGTGGCTTAGTAAACCAGGTGCTAAGATAGCAAATTTTTTTATTTGAATGGCCACGAAGATCATGAATATCATGTTTAATGCGACACTTGGCTCTCCTTTTCTTTCACAAGTTTTTTCTGTCTGGCTCAATGCGAGTCGTTGCGATGCGCAGGGAACTTTCCACGCGTTCATCACCCAGCCGATTTCGATGCTTGCTTTTCAGCAAATTCATTTTTGAAAAGAATTGTTCACATATGTAGGTGCTGCCGAACAAGCTTACCATCTTCAAAGCATGGCGTGATAGTTCCGGAAAACTCCTTGCTGGCAAGTAGAGCTTATAAAAGTCAAGCGGTGCATCACGGAATTTTGCTTTCAGTTCAGCACTGCACTGAAGATCAATAAGCTCCATTTGAAGCTCTGGAGGTGCAATGTCAGCACTGACATCGAAAGGAATGGAAAAGATATTGAAGGCATCCTCACATCTTCTGAAATCTTGAAAACGGGACTGAAATTCATCCTTCAGGCGCTGAATCTCTTCAGCATATTTCACAGAAGCATCTGGGTTCTCCTTCCTCGATGTTTCAAAATGCACAAGGTTATTGGAGCGAAGTTGTGATTCCCACAGGGACAACTTTGATTCAAACGTCTTGATTTGGTCAAACATTGCGTGGATGAGCTGATCCTTTCCTTGGAGCCTCATGTTGAGTTCATTGAGGTAATGTCGAACAAAAAAGCAAAATCGCACATCCAGTCATGATCACCAAATTCCTTCACTGGCTTCCCCTCCACATCTAAAAAGAGCTCAATTTCTTCCTTCAAATCATAAACTCGCTTGAGCATCTTGCCACGGCTTAGCCATCGCATTTCAGTATAATAAAGCACGTCTCCATAATCAGGCTCCAAATCACTAAGTAGCTCTCTGAATTGGCGATGATTCAGCCCCTTAGATCTGATGAAATTAATCAGCTTCACAATGACTGCAACAACGTTTGCCATCCTCAAAGATTTTGCACACAAGTGCTCTTGATGCAACAAACAGTGACATGCAATCAAATCATGACCAGTCAGAGCCTTAGCTTCTTGGGATATGAGAGTTGTCAAGCCGCTGTTCTTGCCAACCATTGATGGAGCTCCATCGGTTGCAATCCCACTCAATATTTCCATTGACAGTCCCAATCGCTCCAGCACTTTCTTCAGCTCTTCATACAAATCTGCACTAGTTGTTGTGCCCATCATTGCCACCATACTTGCCAGCTCCTCTGTTACGTTAAATTCGGCATCAATGCCTCGAACGAACACAACCAGTTGAGCTGCATCAGACACATCAGTGCTCTCATCCAGTGCCAGAGAAAACCACTTAAAAGTTGCAGCCCTGCATTTCAGGGTATCTTCAATGTTCTTTGACATATCATCCACCCTCCTGCCCACAGTAAACCTTGACAGGCTTATTTTTTAAATAATAGCCTTCTTCTCAGGAAATGCAACTTCATACAAATCTGCACTAGTTGTTGTGCCCATCATTGCCACCATACTTGCCAGCTCCTCTGTTATGTTAAATTCGGCATCAATGCCTCGAACGAACACAACCAGTTGAGCTGCATCAGACACATCGGTGCTCTCATCCAGTGCCAGAGAAAACCACTTAAAAGTTGCAGCCCTGCATTTCAGGGTATCTTCAATGTTTTTTGACATATCATCCACCCTCCTGCCCACAGTAAACCTTGACAGGCTTATTTTTCAAATAATAGCCTTCTTCTTAGGAAATGCAACATCAGCCACAGCTAGCAGGCATTCCATCACCATCTCGCCATCACTAAATGCCTACATGCGTTTTGCCAGGATTTTGGAGATCAAGTAGCTAGCATGTACCGAAATGTCTGCCTCAGAAGTAGCTTTCTTGAAAAGATTTTGTTGGCCTGCCAGACATTTTTCAAATTCGTGCACCTTGTCTTTCCGCATCTGGCCCTGGAGAGTGTCGTATCTTGAGGCATGCTTTGCTTCATAATGTCTTTTAATATTATATTCTTTAAGAATAGCCACAGATTCATTGCAAATTAGGCATACTGTCGCTCCTTTAACGCTGGCGAAGAAATACTCTGTGGTCCACCTATCGTTGAAATTGCGGCATTCATCTCCAACTTTGCGCCTTTTTTATGAAACCATGCCTGAGGTTTAGGACCTGCTACTCTTAAAAATGGCACAGAACAAAAAAAGAGGAAACCGAAAGATGAAAACCTTCCTAAGTATGCACACGAAACTATCTATTCACTCTACATATATCTGTATATATCCGTCCCTACCTTAGCTGTGAAGGGAAGAAAATTTTTTTATAGGTCACAAAACACCAAGCAAGCCACTTCCTCAAAGAGCAGTGATACACTGACCGAGAAGGGTGAAGGGATATTTGCAGCTGCGCGAAAATATAGCTTTTATGTTTTATTTCTTGCTTCCGTTTCTCCTGCAGCGGGCAACTGAATCCTTGAGTGCACGTGTACCGGATGGCAGATGATAAGAAAAAAAAGTCAAATTCAGTCGGCAAAGCCCCGCGGGCCGCACATCAGGACCTCGCGGGCCGTGGGTTGCTCATCACTGCATTATAGCGCATCTACATGTGCAAGCATGGTACGAACGAGGTGTATGCCAGTGCCACTCCATATATGTCCACTTTTTCTGCGGCAAACTAATCATAGTACTAATTATGACTGTAATCCAGTCCGGGGTATGGCAAAGAGCCTCAGTTGCAAGCAAGTTTAGGTTTTGAGATCAAGGCATCACTGACCATTTCTACATTGATTTGCCATGGAAAGGGTTAGCATGAAATTACAGCTCACACAACTACATCGGCAAGGGCTGTAACATCACATGCATTAGAAATTCGTGTCTGAATTCATTGGAAACGATGGAGGAAATGTTGAAAAATTGTTCGTCACGTTTCGTGAGTGCTATGGGCCAAAAGACTTTCTTTCTGGATAATGTTGGTAATAGTAAGTGGAAGTATTAGTTGGATCTTCCCTCACCCTGTAAAGCCTACAGTCAGGTTTCCTTACTGTGTCAAACAGTAAAAACCAAGGACGGGAAGATAGTACTAGTACGAAACTTCGTGTAGCTATTGATATTAGAAATGCTCGTAGAGCCTCCGAGCGACCCGCACTACGAGCTAGAAGACAGGCATTTAGAAATAATTTCGAAATGGTAAGAAAGCGTATGACAAAGTTGAAACCTGGAGGCATTTTCCTCCGCCGAATAACTTGAGAGATGACATGGTAGATGAGGAGGAAGACGAAGCAGACGAGGAGGACACTCAAGGCTGAGATCGCCATCGCTGTGCACGTCTAAGGGAGGCACTCTGCGTTTTGCGAATCTTTTGGAGAATAAGAGGCTCGTCATTTTCTTTTTAATACCGCACTTCAAATTTCATGACCTTCGTGACGAATAAAGTCATGTGAAAAGTCATGAACAAGCATGACAAGGATAAAAGGTAATAGCAAAATAATTGCCAACATACCACGTACTTTGTTTCGCTCATGAAAACTGGAAACAAGATAAGAAAAGTCGATGTTTTCCTATTTTTCTCCGTGTGTGTTTAAAAACTACTTTAGAGAGCGCCGCCGTGCCCGAAAATTTGCCCCTGTCGTGGGTGGTTATAATAGGGTAAATAGCCGGTAGGTATCGGGTATGGTTTGTTTAAAATCTGCATTGCCCCGTTTTGCCCCACTTTCCCCTATAGTGTTTGAGCCACTTATGGCCCACTACTTTTATGGTACTTGGAATGTATTAATTCTAGAGTAGTCGTGCTAAGCATCCCATTTGGCACAACAACATAACCACCGATTCAGTGATTCTTACTCTGGTGCCCTGAAATAAACAGTACCATGTATTTTTCATACAGTACCTGATCTTTTCCTTAATACAACTTAAGGGAAGGCATAGGAATTTCTTGATAGACCTGTTTAAGGAGATAACCCGACAGAAGGAGACTGAAAGTGGTCTGGCCAGTGGGTCCGAGGAAACACGCTAAATTTTCCCAAATCTCCACATAGCACGTATATTCACGTTGGTTCTTTCAATAAGGATAGAACATGAAATCATGTCCGTGGGGTTGTTTCCTCTACTGGATTGAAAGAGTTGAGTCATGTAGGTTTTCAAGTAGAATACTGATCCAGTAATGGAAGATATAACCTTTAAGGATCCTCTAAGTGTGAGCCCTGCTTAACCTCTACATCAGTGACATGCCCGCGACCACGTCCCGCAAATTTGCGTATGCCGACGACCTGGCGCTGGCAACGGAAGGTAGCACACTCGAGGAAACGGAAACCACTCAAAATAACGACCTAAAAAAGATGGAAGATTACTTCCGTCAATGGCGTCTTTGTCCCAACCCGCCAAAGACTGCAGTTACAGCATTCCACCTCCAAAACTCCGCCGTTAACAGAACGCAAAAGACACAATTCTGCAGTCAAAGCGTCCAGCACAACCCAAACCCCCTCTATCTGGGAATAACACTGGAAAGGAGCCTGACGTTTCAGCAACACCTGAAGAAACTCAGGAATAAGCTATCCTCGAGGGTCAACCTAATCCAGCGCCTCGCTAGCACTACATGGGAATCTGACGCACGTGCCCTCCGAACCGCAACACTCGCTTTGGTCTACTCGACCGGGGAGTACTGCGCTCCCGTATGGGCCCGCAGCGTTCACACAGACGTAATCGACCCGCAGCTGAACGCTGCTCTTCGAGTGGTAACCGGATGCTTCAAGTCGACTCCGCTCCCATGGCTCCCAGTGCTCGCACACATCCCCCCTGCCGAAATCCGGCGAGACATGGCGACTGTGCGCGAGTACAACAAGATTATTGCCAACCCGTCCCTCCCGATTCACCGCGACATCGATGAGGCCATCCCGTCCCGCTTAAAATCAAGGCGTCCTTACTAGGCTGCCGCAAGAGTCCTGTACGACCTGAGGTCGTGCACGGAAGAGCGCTGGCGAGAAGCCTGGTCTCACGTGGACGTTAAAAATAAGAACCTCATCGACGATCCATCAGTTGAGGTACCAGGTGTCATACTCCCACGCCGCGAATGGGTGACCTTAAATCGCATCCGATGTACATGGACGATCCTTCATGGACGATCCTGACACTTGATACGCATGTGACGTATTAAACAATCGCCAACGTGCGAATGCGGCACTCCAATCAAAACAATGGAGCACATCAACAACGAATGCCCATTGTACTCATTTCCCGGAAGCATCAAGGATATACACATAGTATCAATAAAAACTCTTGACTGGATTTCAAAGATTAACATCAATTTCTAATAGTCGCTATACCCATACGAAAGAAGAAGTGTGAACATGATACGTGTATTAGAGAACTGCTTCATTCATGCCTTTTAGGAGCCTTCCGTGAGATCATCGCGTCTCTATTCAATCATATTGCTTAATCGATATTAGCGCTCTCTCAGACAGAGGATAAGGGAGGAGGTACTGTAATGCCTAGACGTCAACGTTGACCCAACGTTACTCAGCAACAACTCTTCAACGTTGAAATGGGTTTCATTTCAACCTTTTCTCAACATTGAGGCTACATTGTTACGTTGAAAAATCAGCATTTTCTCAATGTTGTTACAACGTTTCTTCGCTCATCGTGTCTACTCTGAATTGATAACCATGTTTTCTTGTAGGGAAACTGACTTGAGAACCCAACTTAAATGAGCTCCATCATGAAAAGTGATCAAATACTGATGAAATTATGAGTCGCCATATTTGGTATGAGGTTACACAACAACGTGGTCACGTATCAGGTTTTTTGCTGTGGGTTTTCAATCCTTCCTCATATAGCACGCTACTTTCTCGAGGAAATTCATGGATTCGTATCGATTGATGAGAATTCCAAAGCATACCAGTGGACTTGGAATTAGTCCTGCCGAGGACTGTTTGCGTCTTTCCACCTCTTTCTACGCAAAACAAAAACAGAGAAAATACGCAAAACAAAAACAGAGAAGTCTCACGCCAACGCCGGAAAACGGTATGAAACAAGACGACCTCTCTTCCGAATCCTCGACCTCGAGAGACCCCCGGAAGGAATCTCTGATAAACCCTTCGGACAGGAGGCCATAACCGGATGAACGATGGAAAGATCTGGAACGATCCCAAGCTGAGGACGTCTTCCGTGAGGAAAGATGAACGCTCCAGGAATCCCTGCAGCTCGCAGCTGTTGTGTTCGAAATGTTTGTCTGATGTCGTGCGGTAGGAAGGGGCTTTTCCTTTTTTTCTATGCAATTCCCTTCTTTTATGCAGTGTTTAAATATTACGCTCGTTCGGACATCTCATCACAGGGAAAATTGTGAAATCCTCTCATAGTTACTTCCTTACGCTTCCTACATTACGAGACTGAGAGCAAACATAGAGTTTTGTCGAAGTTTCATGGCAATAACTTCGTCCCGTAGATAAATACCCAAGCTTTCCAATAGACAATACTTGGCAGCTTCTCAATTTCTAGACATTTTCCCTACATCTTCTAAGTGCATTACATGACGGCCCATTCGCCACAGCAAAACGTTGTGTCAACGTTGAATTGACAACGTCTGGGCATTACAATACCACCTCCCTTATGCAGTGCTTGAAAGAGCGTCAATATCGATGAAGCGATGAGATTGAATGGAGATTCCATGATCCCACAGAGAGCTCCTATGTGGCATGATATAAGCAGTATTCTATCGAGTGCAATTATCCCTCAGAGGTATATTTCCTTTACTCGGTCAGAATTAGAACTAAGTAATTAAATGACTCAACTCCTTCTGTTCCGAAGATGAGTCAGACAATCCAGGGGGAAGGTTTTATGCTCGATTCTTATTGGAAGAGATCGAGTAAGTATACAAGCCATCTGGAGATTTGGGAAAATTCAAGATGTCTCCTCGACCAACTGGCCAGAAGTACAGTACTTTGAGTCTCCTTCTGCCAGGTGACCTCCTTAAACAGGTCTATCTACAAATTCCTAAGCCTTCCATTAAGTTGCACAAGGGGAAAAATTGGGTACTGTATACTTCAGGGCACCAGGGTAAGAATCGCTGGATTCGGCGTTTAGGCGCCATCTCGTTTCGATTCAAAGAACCTATTTTTGTTGATATAATGTGGATAATTCCACGGTAAAACAACAGTGAGACTTTTTGAAAAAACGAATTTGTGCTTAATAGCTTCTGAACGACTTCGCTAATCCACGAGTAGTCGCCATATACTGAAAATACGGTAAGTTACGAGCAGTCAGCATTTCATTGAAGTTGATTCTTCGTCGAATTCTCAATTTCAACCAAGTCTCAACGTTTTAACCTTTTCTCAATGTTGGCACAACGTTGTCCCGAATGAGAGTTTTACTCGAAACAGACGAACCCGAACGGTCTGACCTGCGGTTAACTTCCAGATGATATTGAGTACTGCCACATGGATCGGGAGTCGAAGGTCTTCTGGTTCATTCTCATTCCGTCCGACGATTTCACAAATCTTGAGGACTTCCTGGAGAATCGTGGCGTTCAACTTCGGCGCCTTCCCCAGCCCAGAATCCCTGAGGATCTTGACGGTGAATCGTCGGTTCTCGTGCCTCAGGCTTCCGCTCGAACCCACGAGCCCTGGGTCAGAATCCTTGATGAAACGTAGCCCTTCGTTTTCATTATGATAAATGTGCTAAATTCGCGATCCGGTGCGATTTCGCACTAATTTCAAAAATATTCTTGAGAAGTGAGCCATACACACCGCGATCTATCACGGCAAAAACTGTAATGCTTTCTTAAGGCAAGCTCATGTAGTGTAACAATTGTATTCCAGCAATATGCAAATTTGCAAAATTATCATGCCCTTTCAGAGAATGTACTGTTGTGTTGGGACAAACACGATACCAATTTGTTTTCAACAGCGCCCCCCCTCCCAAGTTATCAGTCGAGTTTCCTCATTTTAGAAAAGAAATCAGAGACACGGCATTGACGTTGTCGAAACGGCCTGTGCGCCCCTCTCAACTCAAGAGAAGAGCAGAGGGCGTCTGTCCTCTGAAGGAAAAATTCATAGAAAGTTTAAATTCGTATACCATATAAAGTATGAATCGAACCGAAGCGATAGAAAGTGGAAAAGGAGTCTGGCCGTTGTTGCTGCTGGCGAAATGCCTGAACACGACGAGGTCGCATCTGTCGTTGAACTGAGAACCTGCCGAACTCATCCCAAATGAGACTCCCTTCTCTGAGGACCACCACGTCCTTCCCGGCCGGATTCATGTAGAACACGTCGCCGTATCTCTCCTTCAGGCGGTGGAATTTCTCGTAGAGGCAACCGCCGAAGGGAAAAGGTGCGCAGCCGAGGAAATGCACACCCCAAGGTCCTGCCAACCAAGAGGCGATTCATTCAAGACGAAAAGATACGGACTCGATTGCAGGAGGGCACGTAATGCAGCATGAATTTCTTCATTTTTTATGCCTCGTTGAAAATGAATTGTGCATTCCTTAAGTGAGGTTCTTATCAAGCTCCTAGTTATAATTATTTTTTTTAGTAGTCGTGATAATGTAGGTCTCGTTATTTCATGCCTTTAATGCTCACAACTTCAATTTATTCACGGTCAATTAAAATTTTCCCCTGGCTTCAGTGGGTTTTTTGAACTCATAAACGAGGACGGTTTTTTTTCAATTCCTCCGAATCGAAGCTGTCTTCTCAGAAAGGTGCGGGTCTTTTCACGAGTCTCAATTATTTCGTGTTCCTGGACATCTGCATACTTTTCCATGCATCTTCACGCAGATTGTCAAAGGCCGTGTCTCTGATGAAAATGAACGCGTCGTCAAATTCTACTTTTTGTGCAGGCGAGCGGGAAAAATCCAGAAGAAAGCGTTCTCAGTTTCATGCAATCTGGCACACCCTCTATTTTTAGAATAGACATTAGCATAGCCAATTTAGCTGAGACATTATAACAGACAGAGTCTTTTACCAAGAGCAGTCTTAGCCAGATTCCCGCTGCCAAAATGTGATGTACAGTTCACGATGGATCACTTCTGCATGAAAGAGATGCCGAGCCACAGCGTGCTACACCTACCGGTAGGCGCAAAATATTGCCAAAAATTAGTTCAACAAGTGTAAAGTATACAAGTATGGTAAGAACCATGAAAGATGAAGAAACACGACAGACGTGGGAACGAAACGTAAAGTTTTTTCACAATGAAGAAAAATAGTCCCGACGAATGGATTTGACGAACAGAGAAGTACTTCTTCATAGACGACATTGTCGGTACCAGCATGAATTGTTTCTCGCTTTGGTCCACTTTTAACCCGAATCTTCGGCGAATCCTCAGAGCGGACTCGCGAGCAGGCAACTTTCTACCATGAATACCGGCTCCGGAATTCGTAGTCCGACTCGATCTCGTGTCGGCCCCCGAAAATTGCTCATAGTCATACCGTAGGCAAGCTCGCTAGGGTAATCGACGTCGACAAAGATGGAAAGGTACGCTGACGTGTCCAGTTGAACTCTTGGCAGAAAACGAAAACCTTTTTGAAAAAATGGTTTTCGCAATACTTCACTTAACCTCTCGGCTAAGGGGAAAATAGATTTAATCTGAAAGGTTGATGCGGGGATGACCTGGGGATGATCCAGGATGTAGATCCGCTAGTGGGGATCGCTAATGTGCCACACACAGCTTGCCGTGCAGAAACAACGTCTCCGTCTCTGCTTGGGGGTCAGACGGTATTCACTCCCTTCGCACATTTCGAACCATTAAAAATGGATCAGACGATATTCGAACCCTGCGGTAAGAATTCTGGGAATATTTTCCCACGGCTTCGAATGATGTAAAATCCCTCGAGCACTCGGTCGTGAGCATGCAGAACCGAATACCAAGATGGAATCCGACCCCTCGTTTCCATCCGTGAGTCAGGCCAATCGACACGCACCGGTCGCGTCCGCTCGTGCCAGTCGTTTGTCTCAGGGACTCGAGGTGACTCATTCCTCATCAGGAGCCGATCGTAAGATGCGAGTCATCTGTCTCGTGTTCTACAGCACGCATTTTCAAGGCTCTTTTTTTTTTTACTCTTCGTGATCTTGCTCATTTTATGGTTCAGCCGATTGCCAGTCGCCCTTACCTCTTTGTATCTTAGTTTCTCGATTTCGTTAGAGTTAAACCGATGGCGTAGCCGGAAGGGCCAGATATAAACAGATCAGACTAAGCCGAGCCGATGCAGTGACGTCTATCATCTCCTCGAGGGAAACGTCGGAGTGAAGCGGGAGGAAAAAGTCAAAAAATGATCCGGCCCTGAGGCGTTCGGGGGGGTGGAGGTATGTGAAATTCACACATGTGAAAATATATGTCATTCGACACATTTTCTTGTGGATTTCGCATCTTCATCATCATCATCGTTTTACTTAGCAGAATTCTGGGGTACAGTGTCCAGCAGTCAACATTGGAAGAGGAAATACTATAAGCAGGTCTCGATAAATAAATAAAAGGAGGGAGGAAAAATTATTACATTTTTACATGGTAAGAAAAGTGTCCGGGGTCCACTTTTCACCCGAGTTCACATTAAATTACAGCTCGCACAAATTACATCAGCAAGGGCTGCATCTCAAATTCGTATTTGGTATCATTGGAAAAGCCATGACGCACAGGAGGCGAAGATGAAGTTTAGGCAATTTGGGAAACCATGGAGGAACGTGTCGCCATCGTTTATTTATTTTCTATCTGTGGAGGAAATCTTTTCGAAGTGAAGCGTCGTTTTGCCATGAAGACAGGTGAATTGGCCGGGTCGGGCCTATTAAGTGGTCTCCCAGGTCGTCGAACCTGACTCCGCTCGACTTCTGACTGACCTACCCGATGACTACCCGACCCGATGGGCCCGATTCATGTCATGGTCTGTACCCAATCGGAAACCCGAATTCTCCCTGGGATGAAACGTGGGACATGAAACGTTGGACTAGAGAGCGGCATTGGTTACTCAATTGTGGAAAGTCGTAACGTTGTGGGCTGCTCGTGCAAAAATAGCATATTAACAAATGTGTGGACGTTTGTTTGTGTCTTTACATGTATGTTTGGGGGACCATTTTTCAGTGTTCAATGAAAACTTCAAATAAATATGCGAACTGGAGCATGAGAGAATACCTACTATAGGGTATTTGTAGGTTGCATTAAGTTGGAGACATCTGGCGGCAGGAAGCATAAAAATGAGCTGGGGGGAATCGAGCAAGCAAGCGGCAATGTGTTTCTTATGGAAACATACAGATGGAAACTGTTTTTACTACGAAAATGCTCCATATTTTTTGCCAGATGGATTTCTTAAGGCCACGAATGATTATACAGTATAGAAAGTAATTGATGGGCTGAAGTTTCTATTTGGAGCATCCAGAAAGCCTGAAAGGCCTGTTATAATGTTTCTTTCAGTCTTGGCCTTCGCTTTCCATGGGCCCATGAAAATCAAATTTGGCATTTGCTGTCGCAGGATAAATAGTCATAGCTCCGGGGTGCAAGTGAACCTTTTATGTTCCCGGCGGGCCGCATGTATTTATTTGTGTATTTTTTAATACTGAATTTTAGGCTGTATACCGAAATACTCCTAAGCCTGGCTTAGTAAACTATGTACTAAAGTAGTAGATGCTAACAATATGATACGTGTGGAAAATTTCTCGCCTTTAATTGAGCAGAATACCAAGCAAGCTGCTTGCTGAGAGAGCAGTGATAGACTGACCAAGAAAAGAGTGAGGGGATATTTGCAGTTGTGGCGGAAATATAGTTATGTTTTACTTCTTGCTTCCGTTTCTCCTGCAGTGGGTAACGGAATCCTTGAGTGCTCGTTCGCTCTACTCCGGATGGCAGATGACGGGGGGGGGGGAATTAAGCTGGCAAATCCCCGCGGGCCGCACATCAGGCCCTCGTGGGCCACGGGTTGCTCACCACTGCTCTAGACCGAATATGGACATATGAGAATTCCTTCTGGAAACGTTCCTTCGTAATGGCGCAGTAAATGTTAAAATAAGAATGAGCGTCTGCACGTTAAGAGGAGAGTCGAGTTGCACCAATTGATGGCTGGATGGTCGAATGGTCGCCTGCTTCGCGAATGTTTAATTTCCTCATGTCTTTGATAGCATGTAGTTCCCTCTTCTCCTTAAGGTTAAGGGTGACGAAATCTAAATTCACCCTGTGATTTGTATTTCTCGGCTGGGAACTGCTGATGTAGAAGGACGAGGATGACGGGTTATCGCGGAAGCGACTGACAAGCATTCAGATCATATCCTCATCCCAGTATGTGATCATGTGCGATGGAAAAGAAGTGGCTCTTATCATCGACAAAATTTCTCGACTTTCTTCCTGCTTCCTTTATCGTTCTTAACCCCGTCTACTGGACCACCTTTCTTAAATGAAGACTTACACAAAAGATTCCGAATAAACTGATATTTGGGGTTAGGATGACGCTTTCTCCAGGTCTGTCTGACGAACTGAAAAGGCCTTCTAAACCTGAGACAACTGCTATTTCAAGCTCAAAGTGCAGCCTGTACTTCAATAAACATGGCACACTTAGAGAAAATAATATTAAGGAAAACATTGAAGCAACTGACTTAATGTGTATTCCAGCCTCGGATGTACTGTAAATTATGTAGAGGGTGTTCAGCCCATATCCCAGTCATTCATTATGCTTTTGGATAATCACCCCTGAAGGGGGGGTGGGGGCGAGATTTCTCTCATATGTATCAAGGAGAACCCTTGACTTGCTTGCGAGGTGGCCAACCCATGCTTTGAGACTGGTAAGAAATTGACATGCCAGGCCCTACCTGATAGAGTCACATGCCTACATCATCTTTTGTGATATTGAATGTGTGAGATTTTCAGTCGGGACTGATCCAAGTCTCAGTTGTCCTTCTGACTTCCTCAATTTTTGACAAACCATTTCCATATATAAATGTCGAGCATTTGCCCTTATCCTAACCAATAGGAAACTTTGCAAGCGCCGATATCTTCCTAAAATAGAAAGCTGAGGTGCAAATACCGTGGAGTTAGGCTTTCTCATGAGGATTCAAAGCTTTCTTGGAATTCTATACTTTTATCGTTGTACAATTATATTCGCTATTATCTGAATTGGAAGAGAAGTGGTGAGAAAACCACGTTTTGGTCCGGATTTTTTTATGTTTGAGCCATTCATTTCTCCTGTTCAGGCAATATGGGAACTCATGAAATAAAGTATTTTCTGTCACGCATGCAAGAGGCCATAATTAAAACTTTGCCACTCTCATGTGCTAATCCATTCCCACCTAGTCCTTTTACAGACGGATGAACTAACCAACATATTGGGAGACGAACTTTTTCAGATTTTGCTGTGCATTTGAATTTGACACCCCTGCGGGCTAAAAACTGAAACAACAGGCATTGGCTTGGCACTGCTGAGAGCAATCATCTCATTTTTGTCAGACAATTGAAGGCTGGATTAGTTGCACCGTCACCACGACATACACCACATCAACGAAAATTAAAACAACAGATCACCGGATATGCTGATAGACAGCAGATTCTGGATTTCACAATCTCCTGGAGTTTGATGAAGGGAAGTGGCAAAAAATGAATCCAATACTGTCCCTACAACGTCGGGAGGGTGAACAAGGCCGCATTGGGAGATAGGGGAAGAGAGAGAGAGGCATACATATATATGTACATCAATACAGAAATGATTTTTTTAGGGAGGGCATTATGCATGCACCTGACTGTCATGGAGTCTCTCCCTGAGGAGGACTTTGTAAGGTTTTGGAGAGTTAATGATGAAACTCCCATTGGCCTCTCTAGGAGGGATCGGATGTCCTCGGGGAACGCAGAAAGTGAATTTCTGCATAAAGATTGCCATGAAGAGAAACAATTCCATCCTGGCTAGAGATTCCCCGATGCATTGCCTCCTTCCTGTACGAAAATAGTACTTCCGTATTCCCCTCGATTCTGATTACCAGTTGTGAAATGAAAAAAGGAGGATACGTGAAAGCCTTTGATCTTACCGAGCCCAAAAGGAAGAAAATTGGATATATTGTTCTTTAGTTTCCCATCTTCATTCAAAAATCTCTCTGGACTGAACTCCTCCGGGTCTGACCAGAATCTTCTGTCAAAGTGGCACGACCAGATGTTCCCCAGAATCATCGTGCCCTTTTAAGAAAGAGTACAACACTGTGGCATCAGGTCATAATCTAGCAGAGCACTGCCAGGCAGAAAAGGAAATTGTGAGACAGTCGGATACATAAAAAATGGCACAGTTCAGTGTAAGTCGGAGATACAGGGCTGAAGCGTCAATAGTAGCCAGCACACTTAACTCTTACTTGGCTTGGGTTCGTTTCATCGACAGAACCCTCCGGAGTAAAAGACTTCGTCAATGGCCTTGCCTCACTACTTGACATCGTAAGAAACAGTCGAACTCTACGCTCCATGAAAAAGAAGCACCTTATTGAATAAACGTTGCTTTTCAACATCCAAGAAATGCACGCCATCCCTAAAAAAAAGAAACATCTTTCTGTCGTCTGCAAATCCCTGAGGCCGCGAAATTTTGTATCACCCCTCATACCCATATCGTTTTCGAGAAAAGTGGACTCTCGCCTCAAAGAAGAACTAAACCTTTGGAGTGTCGATCGCGAAAGTAGTTTGGAGTACTATTGCTCACCTTGGGAATGAAATAACCATTAATCTTGGTGTCAGTGCTGGCAATGTGAGGTGTTCCCAGGGGGATCATGCTCCCATGTCGCAAACCTTCTATTATGAATGCTTCCGTATACGGCATGCTGAAATGAGAAGAAACATCTCAACTCATTTTCTTTTACTGGATATTCATTTACTGTGGGTGAAGTGACCCTGTAAAAGCATCGGTAAGGTCTCCTTCCCCCATCGTGGCGGAGCTGATGGAGGTTTCACGGGCTTCGAGGTTCATGGATACCATTCCGTTATCTTCCGTGCATATTTGCTGAAAATTTACGCTTATCCCTTGCAGCATTCTCTACTTACTTTCGACGAGTCACTTGCTAAACAATACTTATAATTCAGCAAGGATGGAGCAAGAATTATTAGTGCATTTGCCCCTATTTATCCTATAGCTAATTGCATCACATCATCTTCGTTTCTACAACTTTACAATAACTTTTTAAGAAATTGTCAGATGCAGCTGATGTACATGTGATGTAGAGAGATGTTCAAGGGTTCATGACTTATTCGTTCCCTTACCCTACACATGGTTCTACATGTTGATAGGTGGCGCTGTGGTAGCATAAGCAAAGGTAAGAGAGGGAGATTAGGAATTGGCTACAAAAACAGGAAAACGTCTTGCATTCACATCACTCTCACCAAGAGATGGTGAAACTCTCATTGCAGAACGTCTCACGTTGATGTACTGTTATGCCGTATTACCAACATAGAAACTCTGTAAGTAGAGCCATCGTGCTCCTTCACATGTCGCCTTCGCATATACAATCACTGCACCCTCTGTTAATGTGTTCAAGTATGAATTGGGCAAGGGAACGAATAGGTCATAGGTACAAGAATATCTCTGTCAAAATCATCGGCATCAATTTCTTTAAAATATATGACCAAACGAAGTTAAATTTTTACGTTAACATCCTACTTTGTTTGATCATATCGTTTGAAAGAATTCTCGGATGCAGCTGATATTTGGCAGAGAGATTCATAGACTTGAATCGATTTTTCCCGTGCCTAAAAAATGACATAGCAAGTGGATAGGTAGCGCTGCTGTCGACATCAGCGCCCTCTATAGGCATGCAGTGACATCTTGCAGCAAGGGAAAAAACCTCCTAGGCTCATGAACCTCTCTGTCAAGTATCACCTGAACATGACTTTCCCTTGAAAAGTTATAGTCAATTAAAATAGGGCGGTGACTATAATAATCCTGTCTCGCTGAAATTTAAGATAGCCATATATGAGCCATAGGGTGGATTTTTGAACAGAGCATTATCCAATAATGCAACTTTATCTTCAGGGAAAATGTTCCATTATCAAAGAAGCGATTTTTGAACCGCGCATTTTCCATAATGCTGGATTATATTTAGGCATCGGTTCGTGATTATTATAAAGTAGGTCCAGAGGTCCTCTTTCGTCGATAATGCTGGATTATTTTCGGCAGTCGCAATGAACGGGTTGCACGGCTTGCATCGCCTTCATTGGTATCGCCTCGTGGTAAACCGACATTTTGCTTTGTACAGACGAGTCATTGCAGATAGATCCAATCCCATCGAGATCTTCAATGACATAGAACTGAAAAATGTATACTTTCTGCAGTATCAGCAAAACAATAATAACTTCTAGTCAGCAAAAAAACTCAGTCCTTAACAAGTAACAGCCAGCACCTTTTTTTTTTACAACTGCTGCAATGAGCTTTCCTGAAAATGTATTGGAATAAAGCCTCTGTCTTCAATGGCATTGGTTGTGTATAGGCCTGAGGGCTGTTGTTCGATTTGAAAGGAAGTACATTTTGGAGTGGGTGCTCTTGGATTTCTTTCAAGATCTCTTTCGAGCTTTGCCTTCTTCAAGAGCAGCACATCCCTCTTCATTGTCAAAATCTCTTGTTAAAGCATGTTAAAGTCTCCGAAGAGGTATTGAAAGCCTCTGTCTTCAATGGCATCGGTTGTGTACAGGCCTGAGGGCTGTTGTTCGATTTGAAAGGAAGTACATTTTGGAGTGGGTGCTCTTGGATTTCTTTCAAGATCTCTTTCGAGCTTTGCCTTCTGCAAGAGCAGCACATCCCTCTTCAATGTCAAAATCTCCATAAGCAGCTGGTGCTTTTCTTTCTCGTGGGCAAATAGTACCTCTTCAGCTGCTGTGACCCTTTCGGTCTTTCGTTTCTTCTCCTTTCGTCCTTGAGACGCCTGGCGATTTCCCTTCAATACTTTTTCAATAATTTGGGCTATTCTTGTCCTTGCTTCATTGGGTGTTGATGGCTCATCGCGATTATCGTGGTCAGTCATTGATCCTTCCAAAGACTCTTCTACCATTTGTGCTGTGATCACCTGGTTCTCTGCAACTCCCACATTCAGTCCATCATCGTCGAACGGATTGCTCAATTGCATGGCTATGTTTCCTCCCAGCGCATCAAGCGTTTTCTCGGTTTCAGGAGAAAGGGGTGGAAGGGGTTATCCACCCTCAGTTTTCTTGAATGATCTGGTCTCATCAGCTGCACCTTTCACGTGGAGTTTATGGCGCACCCAGAACTGTTTTTCCCTCGCACTGGGGGTAGGTTTCCCTAAGCGCTGAGGCAATCCCTTCGTATACCTGCAGCCGTATAAGAGGCCAAATTGGTAATGGACACCGTTTCATTTGCCCAGTGAACCAATGCCAGATGGTAATGCAACAGTATTTACTGTGCAACACTGATAATAGACCTAGACCTACCTTTTTCTTCTGCAGATTTGTAACGGAGTCTGTTTTCTTGCAGTCCACTATATGACATGCCTTCCTGAGTTCAGTCAACAAGAATTTCTTCATTTCACCGGTGACGTTTGTTGAGCGTTTTTGGCCTTTGTGTCCCACCATGTTATACTGATCACTCTACTGAATTGACTCAGGATAACTTAAATGCTTATACAGGAGCACTTTAGCACGACTGAGATCCCAAGAAGAGATGGTGCCATGGTTTCTGCAGTTCTAATGCTTCTTTTTCCCAATCTCAAGGGATTGTGGGGACCATTTATAATACTGCTTAATTCTTGCTATGCGCGCTGCCAACTTCAAAAACTCCCTCCACTTCGCTTTCTCGCGAATGAGATGCGACGTTGCCGTCACCAATCGTAGTTGAAAATAATCAAGGATTATTATAATAGAGCATTATAAAATTCAGCTTTATCTGTCGAGTTCAAAAATCGGAAAAATAATACTCCATTTTATAAAGCTGTTTTATCCAATAAAGCAGGATTATTTTAGAGCTCGGTTCAAAAATCCACCCTAAGGTTTGAAGCTCAGGGTTAGGGGTCACATCGATCTAGCCTCACAATTACACTTTCGTTCATTAGTAAGGCATTATAAGCATTTTTGCTTAGATTTGGACATTTGGGACATTTGGGTCTTCAAGTCAATCGATTAATTAGCCTTGGAAAAAAAAATATATATATATAATAAGATGGACATTCATTGACAGAAGGGCTAGCCCTTGATCAGCCACAGCCCAGCACTCACGCGAGTACCCCGACAGTAATCTCGAAACTATTGTGAAAGGCCAGGTAGAAAAAGGGGGGTCCAGGCGGAAGGAGGCTGTAAAGGAAAAGAAAGCAAAGCTCTAGGCTAGATTTTTTACGCCTTTCGACCGACTTCGTCAGGGGGTGCACGGCCGGCCTAGAGCATCAACAGCTGTTACAACCTGTTTCTGAGGTCAACCTAGCGTGCCAGGAGTATTAGATAGAACTTGGAAGTGGAAGATGGAAGATAGTCCTTGGAACCCATTCCAAGGACAAACCCAGCTGAAGTCTCTGCACACGCCATCGTCTGTTAATGATTGGCTCAAAATGTCTCGCGACAAAGCTACTGGAACTAAGCTGCCAAGCAGCCCACAGACGACGTTCAGCATATACTGAGATGACGATGCCCAAATCGGTACAAGGTTCACCCTTGTACCGTACATGACATTTTTGAACAATTCCTCTTCTGCAATTCACTGTCAATCACAATAACAGGCGAGGACATCTTCAGCCTGGTTGACATTTTTTTTTAAATCATACCCTCGAGTGGACAAATTGCTTGGCTGTCTGCACAAATGGAGCCCCAGCCATGATGGGAAGCAGACTGGGATTTTGTGTTCGAGTTAAAGTCAATCCCAGTGTCATTGCTTTCTGCATCGAGAAAATCTAGCAACCCAAGAAATGCAGCCAGATGAATGTAGATTCAGTTCTCCAGGATGTCATTGCAATCGTCACAGATATGTAGATATGCAGGGTCGCAACCAAACCACAATCGATATTGGTGAAAAAATGTCATCCTTCAAGAAAAACTTCTGGGAAAAAATTCTGGGAAAAAAAGTTTCCCCGATTTGTTTAGAAAACTTCAAGTTTTTCTTGCAGATGTCAGATCTGTTCTTCTGAGCTGGAGTCAGCATTCTTGGGACCCATCGAGAACCGACTTTGGACATGTGTAATTTTTCATGAATAATGTGAATCACTGTGCCCTCTGAAATCCCCAGTTCATGAGCTAAAACAGAGACTTTGGTGCGACGATCCTCCGGTATCGCACTCTCCAATTTGTCACACATTTCCTCATCAGAAGCCTCCACAGGGCGCCCCGACCTTGGGTCATCTTCAATTGACTCCCTTCCCCACTTAAGCTGCTTGCTCCAAAATTTAACTTGGTAATAAGAAGGCAAAGACACACCATAAACGTTAGACATACGTTCATGAATCTCCTTAGGTGCTTTCCCTTCTTTGGTGAGGAATTTGATCACTAAACGATGTTCAACTTTCGTCAAATCCATGACACAGACTCAGGAAAAGAAATCTAATGTGCTACCACTTTGAACGGACTTGAGCCACTGAGCTGGTATAGTGGTGGGGCACTCACGAGACCTGTCGAGACATGTCACAGCAGGCACAGGCCTGTTGCTCATCCCTTTCTTTTTCAGGTAGATAACTTATTGAGCGGCCCTCGTATTCTCGGGAATACGAGGGCCGGGGATCTCGGGATCTCTATTCTCGGGAATCGCCAGAACCTCTCGACAATGCTTGATTATCGCATCCTAGCAAGACCAAAGGAATTTCCCTTCATCCGTTTAACCCATTAAGTGACTCATGGATTGTAGTAGCCGTGTCCAACTCTCCATACTACGAAATTCCTTGAAAGCTTGCAAATTAGGGTTGGAGTCAGCATTCTAGCAAGAAAACAACCATTTCCTTGCCATCTGATCGATTTCAAAAATTCTAAATGCTTGGTCATCAATCTCGGACTTGTCGATTCTCATTCTTAGGAAACAGCTTAAATCTATCATGCAATACTTGAATATTCAATCCCAGAAAGAAGTGGCAACTTCCACAACATCCGGTCGACTCCAATAAGAATACAACAATGAAACACGGATTTAGCAAGTGTGTCTTGTCAAAGCTAGTGCCGAAGTACACGGTGTACACGGTCACTCCACCAGAGACTGATACGTCAATTTTGCCATACTGAAGGATGCACAATATCAATTCAGTTATAAATTTATACCAATGAAGGAATAAATATTTTCCAAAGGTGGTCTTTTTAATCTGGCTGGGATCTATATTTTCGAGAAGTGACATTTGGAGTCATATTTTCAAGGGCTACTAACAAGTTAGTAGCTAGTAAGTCTCTACTATCTCTAGTCGTGACTAAGATGGTATTTTCAGAGATGCTAAGCGTTAGCAGCTACTAAATAGCTACTAACCATAATACAATTTAGTAGGTGTTGGAGGGTTGTTTAAAAGGCTACTAATTCTCAGCCTGTCAGTTATGGACGTCTTACGTGAAATTAATGCAGAAGAACGTGAGCCATCAAATCAGTACAGGCCAAGAGTATATTTGGACCATGGGAATCCCATTGAATTCTACGATGAGGACCAGTTCATAGCCAGGTTCAGACTTTCCAAAGACACGGTCATGGAATTAGTGAGACTTCTTAGTGAGAGGTCATTTCCAGAGAAGCGATGGTGACTTGACTGGACTGTCACAAATCTGTAGTTGTGCAGTCAGTTGCTACAACTGTAGCGGGTTTGCGCCCGCAGTTCATACATTTTCCAACGACAGAACAAGAATTCGAAAGGAAAATGGAGGACTTCGCTCAAAAACACCGTTTTCCAGGCGTTTACGGAGTGATAAATGATTCATTCCCATCAAATCTCCAGGTGATCTGTGCTACTTAAAAACACTGTAGTCATAAACTGTTTTCATTGCTCGAAAAATATGAGCCTTAATGAATGAATGATTAATTCATTTTTCAAGTGGGTTGAACAACTTTTACTCTTAATACCACGTAGCATTTTATATTCGTTGTAGGTGGCGAAAATGCATCGAGGTTAATGAATCGGAAAGGATTCACCTCCATCAACTGCCAAGTTATTGTCAATATTGTCGCGCGATGGCCTTGCGGGGCACACGACAGTCGGATCCTTCGAGAAAGTCACATCTATGATATCCAGAGGAAACGGATATTTGCTAGGTGATGGTGGCTATCCATGCAAACCTTTCCTTTTGACTCCTTTCCGACAGCCTAACAATGATGCCGAGAGGAGATACAATCGCCGCCTCAGCTTTGCTCGAACAACCATCGAACGAACATTTGGGAACATGAAAGGACGGTTCAGGTGGGGCTTGGCGCATATTCCAGAACTGGTAACACCTGTAAAGATGTTATTGAATGAAGTAGTTTTGCCTTTATTTTTCTCTTTTTTTTCCAGGTGCCTTTTCATTCCGCTGCGAGTCAAGACAGTTTACGCTATCTACACTTTACGCTATCATTGTGTCAGCAGCAATTCTTCACAATTTGGCCCTTTCTCGACGAGAACCTGAATTGGATGATGATATTCAGGATGAATTCCCACCGAATAATGAAGGCCGTGATCATGACAATTTTGAGGGTCTTGCATTTCGCAGGAAGATAATTCAGCAGTATTTTTCTCAATGAAAAGGTTTCCAAAGGCCAGGCTTCCATGATTTATCGTGCTGATGAAAGCAACGCAATGAAAATCAGTTTCTACGCCAAATTATTTTATTGCTTTCTTTCCAGCTCACAGCAGTGCCTTGAAACCGCTCATATCGTTGAACTAATGAAAAGGAATTTCCGGATGTGTTCCCAAAAAATGACGATTCATTGGCGGTGCCCTGGTTGAATTCGCTTGCAGATTTTCCAATGTTCTCTGTCTGCAACCCCAGTTCCCAGTACTTTTTCTGAAGTTGTAAAATTTCCATCTTCCTTCCATGTTCTTCTTCCATCATTTTCATGCGACGCTTGTGTTCTCTCTTGTACAAATCCAAGTACAAGGATGCTTTAGGAGCATTCTTCCTGCAGGAAAATAACACTGATTTCTATCTATGCCGTTCATGTGCGCAGGAGGGGTAAGAATGAACACTCACTTTATCTCTCTTTTCTCGTCGCACGGTATAGAAAACTCCTGGCGTAATAAATAGGCAGGTCTAATATTTCTAGAGCCATGAGATCAGGCTTGCATGTGTTTTTAACTTCGGAATTTTCTATGAAATGATGATCGAAATAGAGTTTCTCCTAACTTCCAGCCCTGTTCACAAGTATAGTGCCTTCCCATTTTACTCCACAGCGTTTTCTGCTCATCAAATGCAATCATACAAAGCAACCTACTTAGAAGCTGGAAATCGAAGATCATTTTTAGACAAATTATTTGCCTTGCCTTTTTGGAAGGGAAATCTTGGGCAGAGACTCCTCGCTGTCGATAGTAGGTGGTTGTATTGGGTTATCCAAGAACTCTGCCAACGTCTGCCAATGTGCGTCTTCCTCATGGGCTCCACCTATTTCTTCATTTAATTTTTCGGTCATCCATGATCGCATCATCAAACAGGTTCACCGGATTGTCAAATTCATGTGGCAGGGTATACCAATACCAATTGCTGAGTTATTCTGAGGGGGGTTCAGGTGGAGACCCACCTCCAGTTTTCTTGCATTCTTTCCCGTACTTTGAAACCTTTTCCTTTGCATCACCTTTCATTCGTCGCCATTGCTCTTTGAGGCGATTCATGTCTCTCTTCTGGCCAAAACGATGATGAAATCTTTGCACAACTTTCTTCCATGCCATCATTTTCCTTGCATTGGCGTGAATGTCTATTTTCTTGTCCTCTATGACAGATGAAGCCTCAATACCGAAGAAGCTTCGATGCACCAGTTTTCCGATCTTGGACGTTTAGCGACACTCCCATTATTATCCCGTTATTCTCGAAATGCAAGATGAATGGTCGACCATGGCACAAGGTGTCATGAAAGAAAAATATGCTTTTATGACGTCTCTATCCGAACCTTAAAATATGTCATACATATTATTCTACTAATTAGCATACATTAGACGTGTGAAAAAATCGACTCCGAAAACGATACCATTCTTTGTCGTGGAGGCTCACGCTTGAAATTTTCACTTGCAGTGTTGCCGAATCTATTCCAAACCCAACTGCTACTAAGTTAGTAGCTACTAAACGCTAGTCACTACTAAAGTTAGTAGCCCTTTGAAAACATGACCCTTGGACTTCAAAGAATGAAGGAGAATCAGCCCCTGAACTCTTTGATTCTTCGTACTAAATAAGTTTAAATCCGCTTCGACCTGCCTTGTCGCGAGGCTCTGGGAGAGAAATATTTTGAAGCAATTGGTCGGGAGTGACTCGGTTCTCAAAGTACGAGGTGCATTCAGAAAGTCCGCGGGTGGAAGTGTATGAGAATAATAATTGATTTTCTGCGTATTTAATATTTTGTTAGACAGTTGTTGAACAGCTGCCGAAGCGTCAACCACGCTGTCGTACTTCGATTGTGGCGTTACTTTTCAAAAGCAAAATATATTCCAATGTTGAAGAGCATCCATTTCTCGGTTGAAGAGAACTGTGGGCATTCACCGGCAGCTAAGAGAAGAATGTGGGGACTCCTGCTTCAACGTTAACACCGCCCCCAAGCGAAGCCGTCTGGACGGTGACACGAAATGCGCCGTACCCAAAGAATTTCATAAACCGCGTGATCGCTATGGAGGGGACATGGATCCTCCTTTTCAGTTCTGAGGCCAAGGAACAATACAAATTTTAAGCACAGCAATTCTCGACCACTCAAGAAGTTTCGACAAGTTGCTTCGAATGAAAAGATTCTGTCATTTTATGGGACAAATGAGGCTTATCTTTGACTCATGCTGCTCCCAAGGAACAGCTATCGATGTCGAGTATTATCAACCCCTGCTGGAAACGGAGCTTTTGCCAGCAGTGGACAAGTTGCGCCCAGAATTGGCCAATGGGAATTTCATCAAGCACTAGGACGACGCGCCACAGCACACTGCCTGCATTGTGACTGCTCTTGGTTGAGAAGGTAATTGAACTCTTACAACACTTATTCCAGATCTTGCTCTGAGTGACTTCTGGCCGTCTGGCTAACTCAAGGATTCGTTGCGAGGAAAGAAATTTCCTAGGAGACAAGCCCTTGGCTTTGCAGTCTACTAGTGGTTCAAATATACAACGAAAGATGACTTTACCAAGTGCTATAAAGACTGGTTAAAACGGTGGCAACTGTGCAGAGGGAGGAGACTGTGTTGAGAAGTGAGAGTGGCTTTGAGAGCTTTGTATACTTAAGGAATGGTATAAGGTGGGCATAATGTCTTGTCATCCCTGCAGCAATTTCTAATAGTCCTCTTCTTTTTTTCAGGTTAGTTGATCGTTACAAACTTCCATGGTCTTCCCTGTTAGTGGAAGTTCTTGAATACAGACACCGACAACAATACGTTGTTCAACAGTATCACTCATTGGTCGTTGCCAGTATCGCCACTCGTTGCCAGTATCACTCATTGGTCATGTTCAACTAACCTGAAAAAAGAAAAAGAGGACATGTAGGAATTGCTGCAGGGGTGACGAGACTTTGTGGCCACCCTGCATAACGGCACTGACTTTCTGACTGCATTTTGTACAATGACATGGGTAAAATGAGTCACACATCTCGTTGGATGTTAGCAGTGGCGGTTTGTTGGGCACGTTAGGCCGGGCCTAACCTGGGCCAGACAAAAAAGAGAACATCAAGAGTTACTGTATCATTTTTACTCCATCTTAACTTCTATCCAAGTTTAAAATCCCGGCTGGAAACAGCTACATTTTCCAACTGGGCTCCAGCTGGAAATGAGATTGAATTTACCAGCCGGAAATTAGTCTGGAAACATTAAAAAAAAAGTGATCCGATCCATCTGGTATCCAGCTGGGTAGTGGATGGGTTTTGACCAGCTGGAATTCAGCTTGGAAGCAGACATCAATTCCAGCTGGTAACCAGCTGGAAGGCAGATGTGTTTGGCCGACTGAAATTCAGCAAGGAACCAAGGTCTAAATTCAGCAAGGTCTTGTCCAGCTGATAACCAGTTGGCAAATAGAAGTGCTTGACCATCTGGAATGCGGCATGATCATTCATGTTCTTCCATTGCTGTTTTAACATATTTGCTGCTGACCTCGACAGAAGTTAATTTAAAAAAGAAGCCAAATTCATCATAATTGATTTAAGTCAATTTAGTTCCCAATACCGTTTTTTTTGGTCTTTCAGGAAACAGACGTGTCTCAGCTGCCTTATGGTGATTTAAAGAAAGAACACAACAAATTTTCTTAATTCGAAAAAAAAGCCAAGCTAATGTTGGACAGAGGCTGACATTGATGTGTTCATTAAGTACAAATATCATATCTGTTTCGGATTTCTTTAAATTCCACCTTTTTTCCAAAGGGCATTTCCATTTTTAAAAAAATTAGGTCGTGAGGCGTGAGGAGACGCGTGTCTGTTGCACACTGATGTTAACCACGTCAGATGGTCTTCCGTGGTACAGAGTAGGGAATTAAAGCTAATTCTTTTTCACTAAGAAAAACACGATCATTAAGAAGTTTCAAGCACGACTTTTAAGTCCCATGAACAAAATGACGCTTAACCAGATGTAGACTTATCAAGGTAGTGGCAACGAAACAGGTTCATAAAGATGTAGACTCATCAAGGTAGTGGCAACGAAACAGGTTCATAAGTAGAGAAATCCAAGTCCAGAAGCTCCTCACACTTGCTGCCCGGTTTCAATTTTATTCCCTGAATTTTACGATTGAATTATGTTTCACCGCTCTTCTACGCACAATAGAAACCAAACGACGAACACTATTTTTCAGGGGCAAATGTAGCTTGAAATTTTTTAATGAGAGGGTCAAGCTTTTCATATCGAAAAAGCGGGAAGCCTTGCCTCCACAGTCCCGTCTCGCTCTTCCCACGACTTTATGCCCGAATCCGAGTGTTTCTGGATAGTCATTTCAGGCTGCATTAGGAGGAATGAAGCCTATAACACTCCCTAGAGATTCGTCTACGATATCTTTTTGTAAAATCTTAATATTTAAAAAAATGTATTGGACCTGAATCAACGTTGGTCTCCACGTTGAGAGATTTCTTTTCCTCGGTTTGTCTTTGTTTCCTTCTTGGAACATTATAGCTACATTTTTTTATTTACGACACTGGAGAAGTAATAGTATTAATTTGCTAAACATAACCATTGCTTTGAAGGGGAAGCTTATTGAACGTCGACTCTGGCTCGTGGGAGAATCAGACTCAAGAAACCCTAAGCCAACAACACCTCCGACATCATCAATCAAGATTTCAAGGCAAAGGTGGCAATTAATTTGCCAAACATAACCATTGCTTTGAAGGGGAAGCTTATTGAACGTCGACTCTGGCTCGTGGGAGAATCAGACTCAAGAAACCCTAAGCCAACAACACCTCCGACATCATCAATCGAGATTTCAATGCAAAGGTGGCGCTTTCACTAAGTCCTACTTCCTTACCGAAACCTCAAAAGCATAACTTTTCCCCGCATTGCGTAATGGGCGACGAGAAACGATTCTGCATTCAGTAGGGGAAGGTGGGGCAAAACGGTGATAGTTAAGGAAAATTGCCAAAATTTAGTACCAAGGAGTTGACGTAGCACGTTGCGGACTGGTATGCGGTACCTTTCATGTTTTACGAAATCAGCGAATTCAGTAGGGGAGGGTGGGGCAAAACGGTGATAGTTAAGGAAAATTGCCAAAATTTAGTACCAAGGAGTTGACGTAGCACGTTGCGGACTGGTATGCGGTACCTTTCATGTTTTACGAAATCAGCGGCGGTTTTTCCCCCACGACAATTTTAAAAATTGTTGCCTGACAAAAATTGTCTTGTGAGTGAATATCGGACATCTCATATCAGATTCGATATATCGTGTGAATGCTTCACGTTCAGGCATAGAAACTTGAATAAAACAAAAAAAGTTCCTGCTCCACGATAGAACGCTGAAAATTCCGAATTAGTTTAAATGTTCTGGAATCATGTCCATGAAAGGTGAAAAGAAAGACTTAGGGTAACCTATATTTTTACGGGACGACACTAAGCGTAGAGAGAGTTAAGAGAGGGTTCAACTTGGGACTCAGAGAGAGTTTGGCGGTAAAATGAGCTCATACGAGCGTGATTAAGGGTTTACGAAGTGGCTCTGGTATACAGAACATTGGTCAGAATGAATCACGCAGGTGATTGCCTCAACACCTCATTTAGAGAAACCTCAAATGCATAACTTTTCCCCCGCATTGCGTAACGGGTGACGAGAAACGATTCTGGATTCAGTAGGGGAAGGTGGGGCAAAACGGTGATAGTTAAAGAAAATTGCCAAAATTTAATACCAAGGAGTTGACGTAGCACGTTGCGGGCTGGTATGCGGTACCTTTCTCCCATGTTTTACGAAATCAGTGGCGGTTTTTCCCCCACGACAATTTAAAAAATTGCCGCCAGACAAAAATTGTCTTGTGAGTGTGAGGTGATTGCCTCAACACCTCATTTAGCACAATATCTGCACCTGTCGTCAAGCGCATCCATCTCTCTCTCTCTCTCTCTCGGTGCTTGGGCTTGAAGTGGACATCGTAACTGCGAAGGTGTATTCGACGGAAGCAGTCAGGCTTCTGGACTCCACACGGTAACACAATGTACAGTACTGTGCTGAATATCTGAATCCCATTGGATATAAAAATGCCCTGCTGTGATTCGCATCTCTCTCAATTCTCTCCCAAGTTGAACCCTGAGTCTCTCTCAAACCGCCATTTTACTCGAGTATGCTCGCACTAATTCCCAAAGCGAAGTGGCTCTGGTATACAGAACATTGGTCAGAAAGAATCACGCAAGTGATTCAAGGTGATTGCTTCAACACCTCAGTTGGCACAATATCTGCACCTGTTGTCAAGCATATCCATCTCTCTCTCTCTCTCTCTCTCTTGGTGCTTGGGCTTGAAGTGGACATCATAACTGCGAAGGTGTATTCGACGGAAGCAGTCAGGCCTCTGGTCTCCACACGGTGACACAATGTACTGTGCTGAATGTGCTATGCAGTATTCACATTAACACAATTAACTTAATCGGCGGGAAATACAAAGACTATGGACGAATAGAAACCTTCAAATGTGAAAAAGATGAATTTGTATCTGACGGGTGCAAACATTTGATACAGAAAGTGGAATATGAAAAAGCGAATATGCCCAAGTCATAACTTCCGACAGCAGGAGTAGCGCTCTCTTCCAAGCATGTCCTGGGTTCTGCTGATCTGCTGAAATGGCACACCCACTGGGTATCCCAGAAAATCAGTGACTTGTCCAGGTCAAGGACAAGAAGTAATGCGTCCGGGCAAGGAGAAGTTATTTTTTTTTTGTATTTTGTTGATACTCAAGAACTCCCAGTTTGCTTCCATATGATTTGTATGAATTAATGATATTCGTGTATAGTCGTATACTCCAGTGTTGGGTATACTTGCTAAATGCCTCTGTAATGTATTTCAATCCATATAGTAAAGCCTTTAGATGAGGCCTTAAATGACTCTTCAATAAACTCAATACCTCAAAAACTCGAATAGGAACTATTCAATAATTTCATTTCTTCAGCAAACATTTTATGGGTTGTATTACCCCATATGGTTTGAGTGAACTGCTAGGTAAGCAGGAGAGACATTCTAACGTTAATAAGTCCATATTCCCTCACCCATGCTAATATTCTCAATGAAAACATGAAGGGCTATCCTAGTGGTTTGAATCACATCTATGGAAAGCTGAAATGTAACTCTGCTGAATCGGTAGAAACATCTTTATTTCCCATATCTAATACTAGCAAGAAAATACATTTCTATGCTCTGTATTCGACTGTTCATTTCCAACTGAGATTGGTCGCAGCGTATAAAAGTCTAACGATTGAATTTTAACAAACGTTGGATCTAGCCTAGGTTGCTGAGCTCACGAGGTCCTAACTACATGCTAGCATATGCCTACACAGGCGAAAACATGGGTTAGGCCTTGCCAGGGTTACCATATTTCGAACAGCCAAAAAGAGGACACAGAAGTCGGACAGAAATTTGAAGGTAAAAAAGGCGGACATGTCCAGGGAAAACATCCGGAGGTATAGTAACCCATGGCCTTCCTCCCGGACGGAAAGCTAAGAAAGAGGACATGTTCTGGAAAAACCAGACTTATGGTAACCCTAGGCCTTGCTAAAATCGTATGAAACAGGCGTACACGCACATTTGCTAGCATACACCCTGAATCCTATAATGGCGGAAGACATGGAGAGTCCACCCCTGCCTCACGCATGCCAACGGCGTAATTAGTTTTCTCGCTCGAGAGGGGTGGGGATAAAATGAATGGAGGGAAGTCGAGAATTTCCCTAAATTTTAAATAAGGTGGTCAATGCAATTAAAACAAAGCTGAGAGGGCTAGAACCAGACTTGAGAATGTGCCCCCCCCCCCCCCCCTCCTTCAGCTTCTCTCTTGCTACGCCACTGGGTGCGACGAGCTCACGTACACGTATACGAGTATACTCTAAGCGTTCAATGTCAGGGCTTTGGCAAGCGTTAACAGAGGCCCCAACTGCACTGTATGATTAGTGATAGGGGCTACGGCTTGAACGAGCAAACGAGCTGCCAGTGCTTATAATCCCATGTTTCATTGCTTGATTGGCATATCACCAATACCGCAAAATTCAAAATTTTCAAGCGATTCAACGAAATTTTTGCATCCATGTGCAACTATTTTAAGTACACAATAAGAAATTCCTGGGAAGCACAAACCATTTCCAGATTGGCACGGTCCGTGAAAGTGCATAGACTATTTTAAACTGTAGTTATGGCTTCAATTTCTGACAAATTTTCAGATTAATTACGTCTGCTTTCAAATTAAATCCATCGGCTAGGAACCAGCTGATACACTCTTGGTGTTCTTTTCAAAGCTGAATTTGGTCTGAATTTTCATCTGCTTCCCAGTCGGAATCAGTCTGAATATACAGTTGGGATCCAGCTGGAAACCGGTGACAAAACCAGCTTCAATCCAGCTGGGAACGATCTAGGATCCAGCCGGAAACGACAAGCACAACTAGCTTCAGTCCATCTGGAAAATTCCAGTTGGGAACCAACCTTGATCCGGATTTTTGATCTACCTCTCAGCTGGAATTGGTCCGAATTTACTGTTGGAGTCCAGCTGGAACCAGCTAACAAAACCAGATTCAATCCAGCTGGAAAATTCCAGTCGGGATTTTAAACTGGGATGTTATCGGAACTCCTTGCCCTGGATACCAACATGCCTAGAAACGGCCATGTCACCCCTCGTTTTACCTGGTCGTGACGTAGTTGTCATCATGACAAGATCTTGCTTACATTTTTTCGTATCAAGCCCAACCCAACTTTAAACTTGAGGAAGTTTTGACTCCAATTGCCTCTGTATTCTCTTTAGTGTTGCTAGTTCCAAATTTGCTTTTCATAAGCCCATGGAAAGCGAAGGCCTAGACTGAAAGAAACATCATAATAGGCCTTTCAGGCCGTCTGGATGCTCCAAGCAGAAACTTCAGACCATCGATTACTTACTATAAAATCATCTTTGACCTTAGGAAATCCCTCTGGCAAAGAATATGATTTTCGTAGTAAAATCAGTCTCTATCTGCATGTTTCCATTAGAAACGCATTGAAGCATGCGCTCTTGACTCCCCCCGCCCATTTTTATGCTTCCTGCCGCCAGATGTCTCCAACTTAATGCACCCAGCGAATAGCCTGACGCGCGAGGCCTTCTAGACCATAGGCTAGACGGAAGGACACGGGATGCACGCCAATAGGTCGGGAAGCTTTATTTTAATATTGTATGAAAGCGATGGCTTTTGCTTTTGAGTGTTCCCATTTTCCAAAAAAAAGTATTCCATTTCTGAGAAAGAGTGAGCAGTACGAAAATGACTAACTTTTATAAGCCTTTTTTAAAATTTACATTTTATTCCCTTGATAAAGCATTCTTTTTCGGTCGTTTTGCAAAACTATGAACTGCACAATTAAATTTTTCGGGAAAAAGAGGCAAAAAGAGGAGATGGGGGTGACGATTTTCAAGTGGAACAGAACGGAACGCAATGGAACGGAAAGGAACAAAATGAATGATTGTGGAACGGAACAGAAACCGGAACACTCGGGGATCAGGTGGAACGGAACGAAAAGCGGAGCGAAAAAAGTTTCGTTCCGAAGCCCTGATGTTGTCAACCTATAGATGGAAGAGAATTTTCTTTTTATTTCCTTCTCAGCGTTGCGTTTCGTCTTCCCACGCTCTCTTTTTTTGCGAGGAATTCTTTCAATCGCTCGTCGGCTTTCAATTTTTTATTTCCTTTTCGATCAGTATGATGACCGAGAGAAGTAATGCAATCACTTCATTCATCGATATTCGAGCAGGTTAAGTGTTTAAAAACGGTCCTCTGGCAGGTCTCTGCAAGTGGTTTCCTTCAATTCATTCAATTCACTCAAATCATAGAATCGTGATTGGAATGGCTGGTTCCAGCCAGCCTCCATCGATGATGACGGAAACAGTGTCGGATGGGAATGCGCTTCTAAAATGAAGCAAACACGAGATTTTGCACGAATTTCGATTAGTAAATGTCATGGGTTTCTGCCGTAGTTGATGTACTCATCGGGCGAATACTCGAAGAGCTGAAAATCCAGTCGGAAAAATGCGCTTCTAAAATGAAGCAAACACGAGATTTTGCACGAATTTCGATTAGTAAATGTCATGGGTTTCTGCCGTAGTTGATGTACTCATCGGGCGAATACTCGAAGAGCTGAAAATCCAGTCTGAACTTCTCGTAGACTTGCCGCAGTTGGGTTTTGGTCAGGTCCATCATGTAATCCGGGACGATGTCCAGCGTGGAAACGAGGAATTCGGGCCGGGACAACACGGCCATCGTCAACGTTTCCACGTCCTCGTTCAGATTCGCTTCCGTGTCCTTGAAAAGTCCCAAGAAGTCGGATCGAAGGGACTCGGTTTTCAGGACGTAGTGGAACTCTTCGCCGCACGCGTCGCAATGGAGCCAGTAAGGCGAGAAGTGTTCGTCGTAGTCCGTCGCGGGAGTCTCGGCGAGGTACCGCGCGAATTCGCGCCACGTCGCGACGTCCGACTCCGGCCACGGGTTCACGAGACTGTCCTTCGTCGACGTCACGTTCCGGAACCGACTCACGATGTCCCGGGACAGGTCGAAGAGCTTCGACTGGGCCAGACCGAGATTGTCCTCGATTAGGTCTCGATACGACGCGACGAGTCGGACGAACGGGTCGCGGACCATTATCGCCTTCTTCCATCCCCCTTCTCTCGGCAAGTCTTCTTCCAAGTCTCTGAGGAGCACGCTTCCATTTTCACCGGGAATTACCACCTAGGGATGGGGAGAATGGATGCAGACATTTATTTTAGTGGAATTCTTCCCTCGTCGTGAAGGGGATTTCCTCTCCTTTCTCTCGTGGCGGTTCCCTAGTGCGAGGCTCCTCCTCTGCGTTCGACGACACCTCCACCACCATCTCCAGCTCTTCCTGACGGGGGGAGGGTGATTCCGCTCGTTCATTCATTCGATTCGCAAGTGCCGCTTGCATCGCTGCTCTCGTAACGTCTCGGGAAACAAATGCTTACAAATTCGCGAAGGGTATGCATGCGCGAATGAGGGTTTCCGTACCGAACAAATGACTTCGCTATCGCAATCACGACACTCCTACTTTCGAAGCTAATTAGTCGAGCTTCGCAGAAACGCGACAGTCTTCCACCATGGGAAAGATGTTCCTTGACGATGGGAGGACCGTAGAGTGTACGGTCAGTCTTCCTCAGAGATATTTTCGGTGCATGCGCTTGCCAGTCAAAAATTTTCGTGAGATTTTCGTCGGGTAATGGGGAAGTGATGGGTGATGGGGAAGTAGGCTCATTTTCGGCGAACGATTGGCCGGCCAACTCACACTTATGAGTCCATGTGGCTGAGAAGGTTTCGAAAACCGTCGTGGGATGGAGCCAAAGTGGTCGTAATAGGGAGTCACTTCCCAGATTCTTCTGAAATGAGTCCCCTGTCCCTTTGACACAGTTCCCTATGGTTTCTCGCATAGATCTCAGAGGAAGACAATTTGATTCCTTGAAACATTTCCTGAAGGTTTAACCTAGCCCTGGAATAAACCAGGAAATTCCGGCCCGGAGGTCCGTGGGAGGATCCTACTTTCCATGAATATGCTACGCGACCGTTTTCATTACTTGAGATAATGAGCTTTTTATGTGAAAGATATGCCTGACCTCCTGCGGAGGACAGATACCTTTGCATTTCTATATTACTCCTGTCCTGAATGCCTTGGCATCTGGAAGGGATGTTCCTTGAGATATATTCTCAGCTCATGGCTATAGGAGTGTACTTGAAAGGGGCTAAACTTACGGGGCTAAACGACGCATTCTTGTGTAAAATATGCATAATGCTGTAGATGTAGTGGATGTGGATGTGGATGTTTGCGGGGTTTTTTCCCTATATCTTTTCACTATTGTGAAATGCCGGCTTATGATTGGGGCATGTGCGGTTTCTCAAAAATAAGCCAAAGTTGACCCGATGAAGGCCCAACAGGGCCCGACAGGGCCCGACCATAAGCCGGCTCAAACCAACTATATGCCAGTGATGGTCCAATTAAGGCTTATAACGGGTGGCCCCCCCCCCCCCCAAAAAAAAAGCGTCCTGTTTGACGCTTTATAAAATACGCTGTGAATTATATAGGTTCATGATGTTTTGTAATACGTTGGAAACCGCACGAAATTTGTTTTCTGAAAGTTTCAAGAACCTAAGTTGTCTGAAAAAAAGCGACAGTTTTTCAAAGTGGAGTCAAAAATTTACATTTTCCGTGCATGAGATGGAAGGATTATCCGCACTGCTCGAATGATTTCTTTCAATTAACACCATAATTCCATTTTTTATGCCAGTTCTCATCGTAATATTCTGCGTAGTAATAATTCTGATGCTGCGATGTACAACAGTAGTACTATTCTTCGTCTTGTCGAATGCCACAAGAACCTGGCGTAAAAAAAAAAGAAAGTATTTATGGCGTCAAGTGAGAGAAATCATTGAAGCAGTGCTGAAACTCCATCCACCTCATGCGCGGAAAAAGGTACATTTTTTATTCCACTTTGAACGACTGTCGATTTTTATTCAGTCAACCTAGGTCCATGAAACTTTCAGGAAATAAATTTCGTGATGTTTCCAACGTGTTACGGAAACATCATGAAACTAGACCATCCACAGCGGATTTTATAGAGCGCCAAACACGACGCGTTTTTTTTTTTTGGGCCATCCGGTATACGCGTCAACGAAAATCCATTGATGGTCCGATGAATAATTTTTGACTGGGTAGCTTCGGCACGCTTGCAACTCCGAATTTTTTCTTGCTTGGAAAGCTTTCCATTCGAACCTGTTCGTGCTGTTTCTATTCAGTACACCGCTTTGTATATCTGCTCAAAGTAAGTAAATAGAATAATAAGTAATAATAATTAGCAAGCCCAAAGACGGCACTTCCAGGAGTAAAAAAATGACTCAAGGAATGGATCGATGTGTAATTGAAAGGACGGACACGATCGCAATAGTACGGTCGGCCTGCGAAGGTCAGGGCAAAGTGGGTTCGAGCAGAGTCCATTCTTTCTGGTCGTGGCCATAGTCGCACCTGTCATCGACTATTCGTTTCAGGCTGAACGAAAGCGCCAAGAGATGGCGGCTGGTCTGGACATTCCCCCGTCTTGGCAGCCCTCTGCCCCCCATCCCCCCGTGACGTGTTTGCTCCATACCGAATTCGGTATGGCGCAAGGAGTTAACTCCTCTCGACGGTCGGAGAATCTGCGTCGAGCCTATACTTTGTATGTACAGACTGGCCAATTTTTGCGGCGCGTGGACGAAGTAGGACGTACTTAACGATGTCGAACGTGGGTCGCGCCGACTCCGATGCCGTTCCACCGCTACAAAAAGAACTCGGACTCTCTTTTACCTTCGAACGGACGAAAACCACCGGCGAGACGGAACCGTCTCGGGGTCGTGAACGGTCGATCCATATCGGCGATTCGGAACGAAGAAACTCACATGGAGCCAGGGCAGACGTTCCTCCCGCTCGCTCCCGTACAACCGGAGCAGGAGCCAAAGGAGCAAGGTGCAGGCACTCAATTGACGAGGGCGAATTTCGAGACGATCTTCCCGCCGCTCTTCGATCTGCTCCCCATACCGACGCGACTCTCGTTCGACTGACGCAGAAGAAGAAGAAAGAAGGCGAGGGAGGAGCGGAACATTCACGGATGAGTCTGCATGCATGCCGAGAATTTCCACCCCCTTTTTCGGTGGGGTAACACAGTAACCGTCCGTTCCGCTCCTGCAAGTGCGGTAAAATGGAAGGAAATCCCACCATTATTAGTCGTCGTCTAGTTGCAATTACTCGGATTCATATTTATTCATACGAGTTGCGGGTTACATTTCTTTATCGCCGGACGAAAATTATGAGACAGGATAGACCCTCCGGTGGTTCTTGCGCAAGGCCGGTACGGCATGTTTATATCACCCGGACGAATTTCATTTTTTCCGATGCGGATACTTGGTAACCGGAGACGCTGACTCATGCAGGTTTATGCAAGGGAGAGTCAGGGTTTTATGGCTGCTATCGAGCCATTAATATTAATTGGATGACGTCACATTTAGGGGCCGATTTTATGGGATACGGAAGATTGTGCAAGATGGGAAAAGTCTATTACTTACTGCTTTTATTTTCCAGCTGAGGGCATTGGGTGACTTGCACCAGATCAGTTAAACTTGAACCGATCTGGTTCCATAATGGGTCCACTTCGGAATCGGATTAACCCATCACCGCGACGTGTTCCGGATCGGGGGACCTGATTTTTTAATGTAGATACGATGACAGAAGAGTCACTGGGTCGGGAATGAGGAATTCATCGCGTATTCACGATATTCTCGATTGGGAAGACGTAAAAATTCGATTGTATGAAGGTTAGTTTGTTCCTCGCTGGGAAAGTATTGAAAATAGTGGATCTGACCTTTGTCCTTATTTATTTCAATTCCTTTATTTCAACTCAAGTTTTGTCTGCAAATTTTATTTTCACATATTTGCCTCACATCTCTGTCGAGTGTCTTAAAAATTCTACCTATTGAATTTTCATTTTTTCCTTTAAATTTCTAACAATTGACAAAACTCGAAATTGCAAAAATATACAGATAAGATGTGTCCATATATAAAATGTATCCTCATTTTGGCAGTTTATTGCAAAATGCATCCTTTTGGTGCTTTAAGAAAAGGTGTCTGAAATGTGAATGTTTTTCTCCCAGGATTTCATATGTAAATGGTGAACCCACGCCATCTCTTCGCGTAGACGCATATTAATAAACGAGATGAATTGGAAGTTAAGCGGATCCGATGTGTGCCACCCGTTCCATGATGCCACCCGTGCCGTGGTGTCACCTGTGCCGTGGTGCCACCCATTGTGGCGGAGCGAAAGGAAAACTTGGATTTTGTCCCTCATCAATTTGTCGAGTCTTGCCTTCTTACTGTGTTCATGGAGTCTGAGGAACATGAAAACAGCAAATAATCGTTGCGTTTTCCCTTTCACTCTTCGAAATCGCCTTCCAATCGTCCTCAGCCGAGTAGAGCCAGTAGAAGCCGAGTATTCGAGACCCCCAAAGACGAGAAGAGTCCACGAGTGCCTCATTCCTTCGAATCGGTTCTGCGGCTTTTGTTCTGCGCTCGTCTGCATGCAAAGTATCAGGTCATCCCATAAGTAATGTCGTTTTTCTGGCATCACCTTACTTGTGTCTTCTTTATACATGTATCTGCGAACATCCCATGGAATATTTCTATGCTAACTTGTGCAGGGGTTAGTCGTCAATATACGTGCAGGTTTTCACGAGGTAACAGTGCTCCGTATTTCTTGGACACTAAAGACAAGATGGATGTGTCAGAAGAATACATTAGGCATATAATGCTTTATGAATTTAAGAAAGGGAATAACGCGACTGCAGCCACGAAAAACATTCGAGATGTTTATGGCGAGGAAGCTCTGAATACGAGGAAATGCCAAAGGTGGTTCCAGAAATTCAGGTCTGGTGACTACAGCTTAACTGATGAAGCACGTTCAGGCCGACCTATTGAGTTTGATGATGAACTGCTGGTGGCTACACTTGATGAAGATCCTGCTGTAACTGTTGAAGAACTTGCTCAGAGGCTCAATTCCGCCCATTCCACCGTTCACCGCCACTTGCGACGGCTAGGAAAAGTGTCAAAACTTGGAAAGTGGGTTCCACATGTGTTGTCACCAGACAATCTTAGGGATCGAGTAAACATTTGCTCTTCCCTACACTCTCGTGCACTTCAAGCGCCGTTTTTGAATCGACTCATTACTGGGGATGAAAAATGGGTGCTTTATCACAATGTTAAGCGTCGTCGACAGTGGGCTATTGCCGGGGAACCGGTGCTAGGACAAAATGTCGCCGGACACAATGTCGCGGACGAAATGTCGCGGACAAAATGTCGCCTGGACAAAATGTCGCCAGGACAAAATGTCGCGGGAAAAATGTATTGGACTAATGTTAACTAGACATAATATCGCTTGGCAAAATATTTGCCTTACGTAATTAAAGATGCGCGATAGTGCTAACGATCATGTTGGAATCGTGCGTAGAGGTCAAGAAACGGATCCAAGTGTGACCCCCTAGCATTTTAGAAGAACCCTGTCAACAAACATACAGCTAAGATGATAACCATCTATAGACAATAGGCCATTGAAACCATTTCAGGAAGCCTGTACATTCCCACGCCTCTTACTTTGGCGAGTCATTTGCAAGAGGAATGTGAATGTTTCCTTCAAAGGGTTGATATACATCTTGACATTTCTTGGTGGGGGGGG
>CAJPEV010000870.1:59357-89148 GCA_905338385.1 Darwinula stevensoni
ACCACAGGCAAGAAGAGGTCTTCACCCCAGGAAGGTTTTGCTGTGCGTTTGGTGGGATATTCTTGGCGTTGTTTATTTTGAACTGTTACAGCCCAATGAAACCATAACAGCGGAGGTATACTGCCGGCAGCTCCAAAGTTTGAGCTCTGCATTGCAGGAAAAACGTCCTTCATTGGCCAATCGCAAGGGTGTTTTGTTTCATCAGGACAACGCGCGTCCTCATACCGCTCAGATCACGTGTGCCAAAATCGAAGAGCTGGGTTGGGAAAAAATTCCATATCCGCCGTATTCACCAGACATTGAACCCTCCGATTACCACCTATTCAGAAGTCTACAAAACTATCTCAACGGAAAAGAATTTGAAAGTTTGGAGGCTATCAAAAGTGACCTGTCCGCATTTTTTGCATCGAAGCCAAAGGAATTTTATAAACATGGAATTGAAATGTTTGTAGAAAGGTGGCAGAGAGTCATAGAGAACGAAGGGAATATATACTTGATCGAAACTTGATGCGATGCAGGTGTATTTTAATTTTGAAAAACAGAAAAAAACGACATTACTTATGATAGTTCGAGGGAAAACAATTCCGAGGAGCACATTCCCAACCGAGGTCTCCTAATACACGGTAGGACTTCGGACTCAGATGTTTTTGAAGAATTCTGAGGTTCGTGCCCGTGAATCAATGTGAGTTGTGAGCGGCAATTTTTTTTATTATTATAAAGAAAGGGCTAATTTGCACAGTAGGATTCGTACATGGCGTCGTGATACCATACAAATGGAGTGCAATTCTAGCACGAATTCATTGTTTTGTTGTTTTTTTTAAAATTTATTTTAATTTTTAAATTCTTAACCTTTTTGCTTTGAAAAGAGTTCTTTACACCAAAAATTCCCCATTAATTAAAGTATCTTTCCCACCGTTCTGGATCCTTTAGAGGCGAACTGGAGATGAAGTACCGCAGGCGAGGTAGTAAATTCCGGTTACAATTTAGGCCGACTGTGGACTTGCACTGGTAAAAATAAGGGGGGGGGGGGGGGCACAACGGACTTCACAACGATCCGGTTCCCATCTCCTTCATAGTCCTTGCATTTCGCTATCATTTTTCTTCGTTTTTCTTCGAGTTCAGAGAGAGACGCTGGTTGACATTTTCTACAAAAGAACTGCCTTTTATTGAACAGAGATGAGCATTGCATTACAGTGGCAGTGGAAATTCGTCGAGGATGATGCGACGATGACTCGCCGATCGAGAAAAAAAAAGTAAAAAGTAAAACACAAAGGGTCAGACAGCACCACGGATTCGAGGAACGTTCAGAAAGCATTTCTCGCTCTTTCCTCGCGATCGAGTCCCGAGACTAGCGACACGGAAGACGCTCGGGGCAAGACACCGTTCACGTTTTCACTCTTGTAATGGCAAAATCGGCTCGAAGACGGACGCCGAGAGTCGCTTTCGCACGGAAACAGCTGCCCAGAGATCACAAGTTGCCGAGACTTCGGTGTCGACCGCTCATGCGGCCCCGCCGCAGAAGGTGGCATCGTTCCAATTGCACATTCCGCCGATGGGGTCGAAGGCGAGATGAGACGGACACGTGTAGATCCATCCCCGCATCTTTCCCGTCTTCATCCGCACGCACGAGATGAATTTCTTACAGTGGTTGGGATGCGGGAAGAGCCCGGCGTCCAGGCATTTGATCCTCCCGTCTTCCATCATTCGGATCTTCCGGTCCAGGTTGATCACACCGGAGTAGTATTCCAGGAACTTGTTCCCCGTTCCCAGGTCCTTGTTCGAGTAGTCGTAGTCGTAGAAGTCGTCGTAGTCGGAGAAGGAGGAAGCCGTGGGTGCGATCTGAGTCGTGGGGCTTCGGACGATCTCGTCGGGATTGCGCACCCGGGACAAGAGGAATTCGGCGCCAGACTGGTCTGGATCCTTGCGTCGACCCGTCTCCGATGCCACCTGAGGCTCCGGTGTCGTCGTCGGTCGGGACCGTCGACGGACGAACTCCTTCTCCGAGTCGCTCGAAAACACCCCGAAATCGGGCGTCACGCCGAAGGACTGTCGGCTCGTTTCCCGGACGGGAGACGTGGTTTCTCGAAGTTCCTCGAGCGGGGTCGTGCGGGTGACGGCGAGCGGTCTCTTTCGGGTGACGATCCGGGACCGGGTCGCCCCTTCGTCCCTCTGGAACGCAGACGTCACGTCCGGGTGGGGGATGGTCACTCCACCGTTTGAAGTCACCACGAATTCCGTCGGGATCCCTGCCTCCACGGCGACGTCTTCCTCTTCGCGAAGAGAATTTTCCTTCTGGGTCGAAGATTCCTCTCTCTCCGGTTGGTGACGACTGGGCTCGGCGATCTCGATCTCGGACAACTCCCCGACGAGCGGAACGACGACGGGAGCGGTCAGTCGCTCCTCTCGTCTGCGTTTGGCGACGCCAGCCGTCTTTTCGCTCGTCTTCGCTTGGACCTCCGTCTCTGTCTCCACGTGGAACGCCATGGATGTCTTCACCTCTTCAATCGGGTGGAAGAATTCAGTGGTGGTGACGGCGATCTCTTCGGTGGTGGATGGAGGAGCCTCGGTCGATCTCGACCGAGACTGGAATCGGTTCTGGAACAGGGTGCGTCTTCTCGGGGACGACGGAGGGGATTCTTCTTCCGTCGGCTTAGCCGTCGTCGACCTCGTCCTCAGCGAAGGGAGAAACGGTCTTCGGGTTCTGACACCGGGGCGCGACAAGACCCGAACGGCGGAGGTCGTCGAAGTCGGAGGGGATTCTTCCGTCGTAGACGACGGCGACGGTGCTACGATCTCCTGACGTCTCTTCACTGGAGTTTGATTCCTCACCGGAACGAACGGACGTCGGGTTCTCGTCTGAAAGGATCCTCTGACCGGTACTCCTCTGGTAGGCTCCGATGCAGCTTCGGTCGTCGATGAAATGTCAAGCACTTGTTCCTGACGGCTCGAGAAAATCTCCTGGCCGTCCTCGGTGCGCACGGTTTCTTTCACCGACACCATCAACGATACCTCTGGTTCCTCTTCCTCTAGGGGCTGTCTCTCTTCCTCTAGCGGTTGTTTCTCTTCCTCTAGAGGTCGTTTCTCTTCCTCTAGAGGTCGTCTCACTTCCTCCAGCGGCTGTTCCACTTCCACTTGTGGCTGTCCCCGCTGAGGCTGGGGACGGCGTCGTCTAAAGAAGCGGCCTGGCGAATTGGGCCTTCGCGTGAAGATTGGCTGACGGACCGAGGGTGGACGGATGCGGATCCTGCTTCCAACTTGGGGCTTCTCATCTTCCGAGGGGGCCTCTGTCGTCGTCGTCGTCGTCGTCGTAGTCTGGCGGCGACGTTGGAACGGCCTGATTCGGATCGACTGCTCTGTCGTCGTCGTCGCAGTCGTCGTCGATGTCGTGCTAATCGTCGTACTCCGAACCCTGTCTCTTACCACAGGAACCGTGTCTCGTGGTTCCTGAAGATGAAAAATATTACATCGAAATTCAACGTTGAGGTTCTCTTCTCTCCACAAGACATTTTGTTTGAAGAATCCAATTTATAGTTATCGTCTTTAGTGCATCATGTTTTCCTGTTCAACTTCATTCTATCTCAAGGCCTTTGAGCAGAACAGGCATATCATATCGGAAATGTTTCGGTAATTCCTCTCGTTCCCTTTCCTGAGGGAGCGAAAGGGCTTGTGGGATCCAGGCGGAAGCGCGCTTTCTCGTTGCAAAATTCCAGTCTGACTGATGATACAAAAATTGCTGCGATCAAGGCCTTTCTAAGCTGTGATTCATGAATCATAAAAATATATAATTGTTCGAAATTGTTCAAATTGTGCCTTATTTGAAGTTGCTTAAATGAGGAAAGAAAATCGTCTCACCTCAGCGTCCGTTTCCTCCAGCTCGTCCGGACGAGCGAGAGGCTTTGGTCTTCGAATGGTAACATACCTGTACATGAAAAAAAAAAAAAAATATATATATATATATAACAACGATTCAACAATTACTCAAAAATTAATCAGGTGATTCCCGAACGGCACCGGGATGGACTCACTGAGGAAAGAGTGGTTCCTGGTCCACATCGACGGGGGCTGTTCCTTCTTCCTCTTCTGCTATGGCCAGGGGTGTGGTGGATTGTGGTTGTTTCCCCCTGTCCAGTGTCACATATTCCAGGTTGAACCGTTTCCTCGGTTCCTCTGTTGTCGGCCTCCCTTCTTCCAAGTCCAGCCCTTCTTCTCCTCCTCCACTTCCCTCCCTGTTGATGAAGATGATGATTAATAGGTACCCCTCCAGGATGTGTTTTCATCATCATCGTTCATTTACTTCATGTATCCTACTGGAGCCACACATTCCACATTCAATTTTCATTGCTATTAAAAAAAGAATTTTACTTTCGAAGTAAATATGGATGAAAACAACCTTGCATAGGTCTTCAAAAGTGCATGAATCCAATAACCGGACCTCATTGATTATATTAGAGAAATTTTCAGATTATCATACATTAAGGCGACGTACAGATGTATGTAGTTTTTCCTCGACGACATGTCTAGTTGCCACTTTTGCAAAATGGACACGTGGGGGGGGAATTAAAATGCAGGCGTACGATCGGATGCTCACCGTCGCCGATCGATGACAACGTATTGAGGTCCCCGTCCCCCTCCGAACCCCCTGGAAGGGGAGGAAGAAGGATCCTCTGTCTCTTCTTCGGGTTCCTCTCTCGTCTCCGTCCTCGCCCGCGACGGTGGCACGAACTGGGGTCCTCGCTGGAGTCTTAGCAAATAAAATATTCACGATAACCAATATTTTTAAATTATAATGATGAGAAGGGAATAGACAAAATCAACGGGGAAAAGGGAACTAAGAATTCAAAAAGAATACTAGGAATGCATTGAATTTCATCGGTAACAGAAAAAAAACTTTCTTTTTTCAAGAGAATCGTACCTCCAGCTAAAGTTACGAAATCAAGTGACTCCCTGATAATAAAAAAAGAGGGCATTTAGAAGGGAATGATGAATAATGAAGGTTCGATTGGATCGGCCCCTCGCAGAGGAAAGACAAGGACACTGATAAATGGGGTTTTAACCGCAGAATCTTTTCATCCTGGGAAATGCATTCTTGTTCCTGCCCATCTCGTGCTCTTCACGGGCCCATTTTCCCTGCGAAACTGTTGCGAAACGTCGGGTCTTTCAGAACGTTCTGGACAATTATCCTAATTTCAAACCGATGACTCGAAAGTGATGGCAGCTGGGAGAAACGACACGCTCGACGTTCGGCATAAAGACGAGATTGTTGGCTTGCAGCCAGATCGGTTCTCTGCGTGATCCTGCGCAAAATTTCGTCACGTCACGGGCGAAATTGCTATTACCTGCATTTTCCTGTGAGTTCTCCTCTTAAAAAAATTAAATAAGTTTATGGAGCTTGAGATGAAACGGAAAAGCTTCAGCATCTACTGAAACAAAGGACCATATTGGGTGGCAACACCACCGAAGGCGGAAACACAGCAAGTAATTACGGGTAATCTCCGCTTTCTGGACTTTTTTTTGATAAAGACTGTGTTTTCCCAATCCGTGAGAACTTTCTTTTTTTACAAATGCATTCCCAGGAGGATGTCTTACTTGGCTTCCTCGTGGGCAGGGCGTTCCCTTTCCTCTGGGACTAGAATATCCTTCACCGCATCAACCCCACCTGGAAATGGCGTGGGAAAGAAAGAGTACCGATCACCATATGGAGCGCGTGATGACCATATGACCTTCGGAAAGTGGGAGGTACCAAGGTCATTGATGAGGGATAGGAGTTGCTTAAGGTCGGTGGGCTTCCCCTCGGGGGTTCCGAAGAGATCCTCGTCCGACGGCAAGACGTAACCCTTCCTGCTCGGATGATCCCCCTCTTCGTCCGGTGGCGGGCCCTTGTAGGGGGTGGTGGTGGGCTGGATGGGACGGGACGTCGTCGTCGACTTATCCTCCCCCTTTCTGATGCTGGACAGGCAGATCACGTTCGTGGGGAAGTCGCACGAGCCGGAAATCGAGTTGAAGTATAGTCCTGCGTAAAAAAAAAAAAAAAAAAACGTAAAAATGTATAGGAAGGTTGGCATTGGAATTATTACACCATTTACGTACCATATTTTAGCATTTATTTTGAAAAAATAATCATTACTCTACAAAATGCAATGTTTTAAGAACTAAGCTTGAGTACAATGTCATATATGCACGCACAACAACGATTTTTTACATTGTAAAATATAGATTGGAGATGGTCTCGTAGATCAATGCCAATGGTTTAATTGGATCGGGAATTGATGCTGACTGACCGGAAGGGCAGGTGAAGAGATGAGACACCAATCCTAGGGCCGGAGTATCGAGGCACCAGAAGTACTTGGTGCACTCCTTTGGGTGCGTGAAGAACCCCTCATCCTTGCACGAAAAGTCTATGTGAAAATGAAAAACGAGCACAGTGATAATTACTGAAAATATATTCGAAATTCGCAACCGAGAGAAAAAAAAAAGCATTAGACTGTGGCCACCGTGAATCTTACGGTCCGTATTCACACATGGTGCCCTCGAAAGTTCTGCCCCACTTTCAAACGCGTTTTCTGCGTGAAAGGACATTTTGAAGTTTCGCGATTCAGAAGCATGGGCATGCCATCACTGGCATCGTGGCGTGGGATCGCGACGCCCACGCCTCGCAGCCCTACGTCACTGCGCTTCATCGCAACCAAACTCCGCTCGAGTTCACGAAAAGTCTATAATTATCCATATGGATGCACCTCATTATGCACTCGATTAGTCGCGGAAGCTTTTGAAATCGCGCAGCATTGCAACTTCGTAGGAGGGCAGAAGGAATAAGGAAATCTCTCTCGTCTTTCATAATTAGTCTGACGGGGGGGAAAGATAGAGAGAGAGAGAAAGATAGAGAGAGAGAGAAAGATAGAGAGAGAGAGAAAGATAGAGAGAGAGAGAAAGATAGAGAGAGAGAGAGAGAGAGAGAGACAGACCAGTGCCAGGATCAGGCGTGGTGGGAGGCTCGGGGGTACTCAGAGGGTTCGTGGTGCTCGTGGACGTCGTTGAGGATTCCCCTCCGATCTTCAACCTGTTCCTTCCCCTACCCGCTGCGTTCGCTCTCCTGCAGAGAATCACCAAACATTCCCGGTAAACAACGCTAAAAACCCTATCCATCGTATCTTGTATTTACGGAATGTCCGCAGCTACATCTCATACATGTCTTTGAACAAATGCAAGCATATACAGTATATGTATATATATATATATTTGTTGACAGCAGTCCCAGGACAGACCTGTCTTGGCCGGAAGTTGACGATGAGGATGGAGTGGTATTTTTTTCCTTCCCCTTTTGAAAGAGAGCCTCTTTGGAGGCCTCGATCAACGGATACTGCTGGCCATTGCAAAGTCCCCGAAAATCGTCGTTGTCCACGGACCAAAACATGATCCCCCCCAGACCCTCCTCCCTCACGTATTGCGCCTTCCGCCTTGCGATGTCCTCATCGTCGTACCCGACCCATTGACCCTCCTTGTAGGCATATGGTCCGACGGCCGTCTGGTCTTCCTTCATCACCTTCCAACTGTGAACTGCTATGTTCTCGCACACCTAAAAAAATCACGTAAATCAATTAGACAAAAATAATGGACATGGATAACGGAAGCAAATAGCAAAAAACGGAAATATTTATATGGATTTCTTTTCCCTTTTTTAGTGATACTTGAAGGAAGAAAATCAGTAGAATATAAAAAAAGGAACATGTGGCACACTAAGTATGAAAATATGTGTACCATTCCAACAAACAAAAAACCTGAACGCTCCCCCGAGCTTATTGAGTGGAAATAGCTTTCTTTTGTCTTTCGTTGCTCAAGATTCCGAGCATCGATCACGATGAGTTCTATGTGGTGTGAAAGCTCTCTTTGTCTCTTTTGATTCAACATACAATACGAAAGAGGACTCTTGCAGGAATTTCGACAGAGCGATTAAAGAAAGGTGAAAGGGTTTGTCCCTCCCGCTGCTCCTCAACTGCTCAGTTTCTTTTTTTCTTGGAAAGGCGAATCTTCCATGAAAAGAAAACGAGAGAGGCATACACAGGGTGTTCAGAAAGTGACTTTCGCTCTTCGGGAAGCGCACGAGTGGCTTAAGACCGAGAAAATTGGATCTTGGACTAATTTGACAAGGCGGAAGCTGACGCGCTTAAAAAAATATCAGGAGTTGTGATGGCACCGCAATCGTGTCACGTACCTTCTCAATGGAGGTAATAAACCCACCACGAATAAACACCACAAGCACGCTTCCAGCATTAAAATACAGCATACGAAGAAAAATTCGCCCCATTCTTCGAGAAATGCTACATGCTGTGGTATAGTGTGTTGCGTCCTGAGACCGTTTTTACCTGGAATGGAACCCAGACAGTGTCATTAATATAATCACGTGGATTCTGTCCTGCAGCTGCAAGGCACCAGACATGATGGTGATGGTGATTATATCTAATTAGTTAGGTGCATCAGCTGCCGCATAGTAAAGTTGATCCCACTCCCAATATTCTTCATCTCATGTCACTCCGCGTACTCTCCAAAAAAATGGTGTATGGACATAGAAAGTCACTTTTAGAGCACCCTATAAAATAAAACAGCGCAGCACGATCAGTTGCACAAATGTAAGAATAACTGTATCTGTCGAGAAGCGGCATGTGGATGATTTGAGGAGAGAAAGCGCCGAATCAGTATCATTATCGGTCACCGATATATATATTTTCCCTTGTGTCTTCTGGCTATCATAGAGTAAGAGGGGAGGAGCTGGAAGGAGGACTTCCACCCGGGATTCAAACGGGTGCAGCAGGGGGATTACGTCATCGCCTCGAGGACACACACATCTTCCATAATCAATAGATCGGCCGTTATAAAAAAAGGGAATAGTCCTGTCCTGTCTCCTTCCCCCCCATAGTCCAAACTGCCCTTTCCCTCGTATGTGTCCCATTGTTCCTTTTCCTCTCTGAGATCATCCGTCAAGGGCAGGAAATTGAGTTACCTTTTTTTTTTCTTCCTTCCTCCCCTCCTTCTCTGCCTTTTAAATAGATAGCAGCGGTGACGCAATGGCCATCTTCCCATTCAAGAAAACTTCTGCAGGGAAAATGGGATAAATGCCTGAGACGAGAGAGGGCACTTTCTTTATGTCTCATTTGTGGATAGGTTCATCACATAACGAGAAAAAATATGCAACAAATGTAATGCTTCTATGGGACTTTTCGTTCTATAAGCTGCTCAACTGCAGAAAATTTCATAAGATGGAACTTGAACTTTCACCATCATTGATTAAAAAAAAAATGAAGTTGAAACAAGAATGTAGAACTTTTAGGATGACCACAGTGGTAAAAAAAAAGATTTATGCGTAAATTCCACTCAATCGACAATAACTTCCAATAACAAAAACAGAACGAAACGATACATGAAGTAGGGGTAAAAAAAAACGAGCGAAGATTGGGCACCCGGTTGGAGTGAGGCGGATATTTTGTTTCTTGTTTATTGGTGTATGCAATCCAGGGCCTTCTGAGCTAATGATGGAATGTTGCCCAGCCTTGTCTTTAGGCTACTTCGGATCCAGATTGCCGTGTCGTCTGCAAATTGGGAGATGTTAACCCCTTTGGGAGACAGAGAGGCAAGTCATTAACATATAGGAGGAAAAGAAGGGGGCAAGGAAAAAATTGCGAGCAAAAATCAGCCAAATTACAAAACTGAGATCGATGTATCGTATCCTCCAATCCGAGAAATCCGAGTTGAAAAATGAAATGAAGACTCTCAGGAAAAGGTTGGTGGATGACGCACCAAAGTCACGAACCAAATATCTTTCTAATGAGATCATCTCTGGTCATTTCTCCCCTGCTGAAATTCATCTTCTGAAAGGTGTGAAAAGGCCCAAAGAATGGGAATCAAAGGTGTTGAGACAGGCTGTATACCTCAGAGCCTTGTCCCCAAAAGCATACACATACGTAAAAGAACATCTGCATTATCCACTCCCAGCTTTGTCCACTCTGGCAGCCTGGTTCAGCAATATCATAAAGTGTTTTCCAGGAATCCAAGTAGAAGTCCTGAAATTGATGGAACATCGAGGCCGCAGCATGGACGAACTCCATAGAATGTGCGCCTTAAGTTTTGACGAGATGAAAATCGACTCTAGATGGTGCTATGACTCCTCTTGCGACAGCTTGTATGCAATCAGATGATGGTTGCCATGGCAAGAGGGCTATTTTGCTCTTGGAAACAGCCAATTTTTTATGACTTTGACTTCAAGATGGACAACAACTTGTGGGTTTCAGTTGTGAAGGCATTGCATGTTGCAGGTTTCATTGTTGTGGCAACTGTATGTGACATGGGTGCGCAGAACATGACCCTATGGAGACAGCTTAACATCACAATGGAAAAGAGCCATTGCTGCCACCCTTGTGATCCTGCCCAACCTGTCTTCTTTTTTGCTGATGCGCCTCATCTTCTAAAACTCGTCCGCAATCATTTTGTTGATCAAGGGTATCGTATTGGCGCAACGACCTTAACCAAGCAGCCATTGGAGGAACTAGTGTCTCTGGAAAAGGAGGATGTAAAAATATGCCATAAAATATCTTCAAAGCATTTGAATTTGTCGACTACTGAAAAACAAAGAGTGAGACCTGCTTGTGAACTAATGTCACACACGGTCGCAAAAGGTCTCAGGCATTATCTCCCTCAGCACGACAAACTTGCTGATTTTATTGACACAGTGAATTCATATTTTGATGTTTTCAATAGCCGACAGTCCACAGATAATATGCCTGGAAAGTCCGGATATGGATTGAAGTTGTCCAAGCAAGATGCAGTACTGGATGAGATGCTTAACCTGTGTCAAAGCATGCGAGTTCCTGGACGTAAAAGTCTCTTGCCTTTTCAGAAAGGCATTTTGACGTCCATCAGTTCGCTCCGTGGACTTTTTAGTTTTGTTCAACACCATTACAAGGCAACATGTATTTTGACAAGCAGACTCAATCAGGACTGCCTAGAAAATTTCTTCGGACAACTCAGGGCTTTCGGACGAACTTGTGTCAATCCAAGTCCAGTTTCGGCACGGCATAGATTCGGTCATTGCTCTTAACAGGTGGGAGGAATATAGTCCGTATCGAGGGGGCCAATGTACTTGAAGTGAAAGAAGATGACTTCCTTAATGAGGAGGCTGTTCAACATGACGCTGAGACAATTCCGGATTCTCGTGATTCAGAAGGAAACCTGTTGGACATTTCCTACAACTTCCTCCCTACAGAAGCAACTCTTTCAAATGACACCCAAGAAGAGGAGGATGAAACTGACCTGCTCGATTCCGTTGAAGCAGATGTCACTCCCAATGATGACGTGAACAATGAAGCTTTGCAAAAAGTTGCAGACTTCATTGCTCTTAAGCTAAAGAAAAGCCATCCAAAGCTTGGTAGCACGAGTGAGCCTGTTTCTTGCGCTTCGCTGGATAAAATCTGTAGGGGGGGACTCACTCAACCCAGTTCTTCTTGGCTAGAAGCAGTGCAGAAACTGGAGAAGGAGTTCAAAGCCTGGCACGGGGAAACTTTCAGAAGAGGGGGCTATTTGATTTCAGATTTGGTGCTCCACATGAAAAAGACTTATCCCGAAATCCCCGAAGAGGCAGTGCCTCTTTTCGTTCGCACTAGAACTTTTTTTCAGAATCCGAGGTCTGAATGCTGAAAAGGAAGCGGACAGAGGACGAAGGAAGCGGGCAAAACTGTGCATCTTGCAGAGCTGAGACGCTTTTGCAAGGGTATTGAGTTCTTTTAAAGCTCCTGTTCTCCAAGCTAATTTTATTCTGGACGAGTAAAGGACCACAAATCAGACATACTTTTTTTTCGTTAGCTTCTTTGAAATTGTATGCATGCCTGTATGTCGTGAGATGAGATGAGACAAATGTGCATTTTAAATCCATGTGTTCCACAAGGAACTACAGTTTCTCTTCTCAAGCGATTCCCATACCAAATATCCATTTATACCGGGTAATACGAGTATGTCTGGCAGCGAAGAACACGCGCATATGGAAGTGGGATCTGTACAATGATACCCCACTCAGAGGCTTATCATGCCGTCGCCTCAGCCTTGTCTGATTCTCTATTTTATATACAGTATTTCACCAGGAACATGAATTAAGGTTCGATACTATGCCCGAAAAAAGAGAACAAGAGCAGTTGATATGAGGAGAGGCGACAGGGGTTCAACCGCACGCTCCTTCACGCACTTTCACATGCCGCACAGGTATCTGAGACCCCTCCGAGCTGTCAGGCACGTGAGCACTCTGGAGGGCCTTGGGCGCGATGACCGCCCAAGCATCGCGATGATCGCGACCGCCCAAGCAACAAGTGACGTCCAAGTAGCGTTGCGGCAACGTTGTTTCGTGACGACGTGACGATGGGACGCTGTGAAGTCACGTTATGACGTCCATAAAACAACGCAATGTCTAAAAAATGGTCGTTGTTACATGCAACGTTGAAATGGGTTACTCTGGTTGTAAAATAAACAAAATGGAACCTTTTTGATCACATTCCTCCCTTTCCAATCGATCGAGTTTTTCTGAAGTAGAGCATGCTAGCGAACGAGATACGCAACAAAGAATTTGAAACACATCCATCCATCCATATACACATGAGCCTACCCTGTCTGTCATTTTGTCGTTCCGGTAAACTCCTCCTGGACGGATGAACGGATTTTTTAAATTTAGTTATCAATCGAGAGCTTAGGACCTGGAGGCGATACTTATTGGAATAAAAAGTCTAAGAAATACGCTGTGAACGTGTTTTCTAAGGGTTCTCCTGTCTTTTTGCGCGTCAGAGTCCTGCACGGTTTGACTTTTCCGAGTTGAAACTGGATCGCCCGATTGGAATCGTTGTCCGCACCCGACCCGGAACGCGATCGTCGACCGAGCTTTGCTGCTCCGAGCCGTGGGTCGTGTTGTGCTGATATGGCCGGTCCGCATCCCGCTTAGGTCTCTAGGCTTCAGAACGCCAGGTCTCTCATGGCATACAGTGAGTCACTGGGAATATGGCGAATTTGACACGTCGCCCCATTAGAGGTCATAAAATGTCATCTAGTTGGCGGCCCCCTCCCCTAATCTCCAGCTTGGAAAAACAGGGTTGCCACACGCAGTTTTTATTCACAAGAACAGCAGGAATGCTAAGTGTGAGCGGGAATGGTTGGCCTCTCGGGAATAACATAGAGACGCCACATGATGGAACTGCTTCCATGAAGAGACCGTAAAGACTGCGAGAAAAAAAAATTTATTCACCTCTGAAGGGAAGACCCATGTGGCATCTATGTCAGAATGTCATGTCTTTGACGGTAGGAGCTAATCCGCTGACAAAGATTGGGGAGACCCTAAATGACTCATTTCTCATTTCATTACTTTTCCTTTTACTGCTCATTTCCCCAGTGACTCGACTATATTGGCCCCAAGAGGGGGGAGGGGGACGAAGGGACCCTCGCAGATTTCCGCAGAAACGCATTTTCGGGTGTAGCGGTTCGGAATGAAGGGCATTTTGTGCAAGCAGACAGGGTGGCGAAGCGTGTCTTAGGCATGGGAAACCGTGTAAGATAGTTTTATCAAGAAATCTGAGACATGAAAACTTCTCTGTAAGTCGGAAAAACCTATTTCTTAGGGATGGGTTTGTGAAATCGATGCCCGGCCATCTCTCATCCATAGCCATATATACTACGGTATAATGGGAGAGCTGTACGTCCGTACGTCCTGGGGAAGGGTGGGAGGCGGGGGGAGAGGGGGGGCTCAGGGGCTTTTCTACATATCCCCTTACAGATAAAACCTTTGGAGCCAAGCAGCCAATCATAGGCTGGATCACGCAATCCAAGCAGTATGGCGTATTGCAGTTGGGAACCGTCACAACGTGACGGGTAACGTTAGGATACTGTACATAATAGGATAATCTGCGTCAGGGTGTCATTCCGGGGAAACTCCTCTTAGACGGACGAATGGATTTTCAAGAGTGAGATGTCAACCGTAAGCGTATGACTGGAGGCGATGCTTCCTGGATCTAAAGTCCAAAAAATCATCCCATTTTAAAATTTACCATTAAACCAATTTACCACAGAATTCCGAAGTCGGCTCCCCTTGAAAATTGCCCTCAGGGTATGTAACCCCTCCTCCCGAAGTAAGAATTCCCCCTAAGTGAACATCCTAACAATACCACAAACTTCCTTCAATGACAAAGGTAGGAACGTATGAGAACGGCGTAGGCCAAAACCTCCGTCTGGGGGACTGGGCCTAGGCTTGCAAGGGGGGCAAGGGGGGAGTGTGGCGACCGCTTCCCATGGCCAAGCGCGCTTTCATTCCATTTAAATACTTCTAGGCTTTTGCACGGGCCACCAATAATGCTACTAATGCATATAGACTTAGACTACATACTGCTTGGATTACGTGATCCAGCCTATGATTGGCTGCTTGGCTCCAAAGGTTTTATCTGTAAGGGGATATGTAGAAAAGCCCCTGAGCGCCCCCTCTCCCCCCGCCTCCCACCCTTCCCCAGGGCATGTACCTCCAAAGTCGAAATTTTTCTGAACTCTGCATCCCAATAGCTACTTGTGTACCAAGTTTCATATTTTTAACTTCCCTAGAACATGGTTAGAATTAGCGTCAGTGAGTCAAGATCGTCTATATATCAGACTAGCGAGTTTTGTTGCCCTTCGGGCAAACAAACTCGCGCCTTATTATTATCGCGCCTTCGGCGCTCCATTACCAGGATAGTGATTCATTCAATAATTTATTTTAAAAATAACAACAACCGATTAAAAGTATATGCCCATTGGAATATGCATCAAGAGGGAACAAACCGATATTTTAAACGGAATAATTACTCGATTGTCATTATTCCGTTTCTTGTGTGGCAAACTTCAAATATCTTCATAATCTCCCCTAATGGACCCATCAGGGCAGATTATGAATTATATTTGAAAAGTAGGACATGTACTCAGCAATCGAACAGGTACTTCTGCTCAAAGTTTCCATTTTCTTTAGTTCTCTCCTTCGATGAATCAGAAAAGTTTATGGAAAAAGCACCTTTTCAAAAAAAATATGCCCCCAGGGTATGTATCCAAAACTTGACATTTTTCCTGAACTCAAGACTCTCAGTAGGTACGTCCATGTCACGTTTCAGTTTTCCATGTCTCTCCGTTTGACTGAATAAAAAAAAATATTCGAAAATATCTCCCCTGATAGTTGTGCCCCCAGGGCATTTACCTCCAAAGCCTTAATTTTTCTGAATTCAGATTCTCAAAAGGTACTTATGTACCAAGTTTCACCTTTCTATCTCTGGCAAATTCGCTAGGACAAAAAAAAAATTATTTGAAAACGTCACCCCCCAAAAATTCTGCACCCAGGGGATGCATTTGAAACTCGACATTTTTCTTGAAATTTGTGTCACAGTAGGCACGTCCATGCCAATTTTCAGCTTTCCATGTCTCTCCGTTTGACTGAAGGAAATAAATATCACTGAAAACATCTCCCTCCCAAAATGGGTGCCCCCAGAGCATGCGCCTTCAAAGTCGGATTTTTTCTAAACTCTGCATCCCAAAATGTACATGTGTACAAACTTTCAGATTTGTAATTTCTCCAGAACATGGTTAGAATTAGCGTCAGTCACGATCGTCTATATGTATCTAATGCAAGCCAACAGCTATTTATTTTCCATGCCATTCCTTTGAGGAGGAGTGTGTATGAGAGTAGTATTGGCGCAAGCTTCCATCCACGGGGTAGGTCTAGGCCTGCGAAATTAGTCCCCTTGAAATTTGTCCCCAGGGCGTGTACCCCCCCCCCTCCTCCCCTTCCCAAGTCTGAATTCCTCTAGAGTGAACAACGTAGCAATAACACACACTTCCTTCAATGACTGAGGAGGAAGGAACGTGTTGATGAGAATGGCGTTAGCCTACACCTCCATGCCCCCCCCCCCCGGGGGGGGGGGGGGGGGGGGGGGGGCTGGGCAGCAGACACATGAACTCATTACTTCTGAGTTTCAAGGCGATAATTCCAATTCGACTGTAGGGAACTGTATCGTTAATTTTATATTCTGGCGAAAGGACTCTATGGGAGTCCCTTTTTTCAAACTCTTCTAAAGGTTCCATACAGTTGTTTATGAAAAAACAAGTAAATGCAGCCCGTAGCTATACCTTCCCGTTTTGTTGAAGTGTGAGCATTGGCCTAAGCGTCTTTCAGTGGATTAGAGATAGCCACCTTATGTCGAAATGTCAATGGAACATCTACCGGTTCCCTGCCAGAAAAGTAAATAGAACCCACTCACATCTGCAAGCTCACCGGTGCGTTAACTCGTGTCCTTCTCTTCACCAATGACCCAACGGCATAGGTCGAACGCCTAGCGTGTCAGGCTAAGGCTGAATGGTGCTCGGTCAGATGGGCCGAGAAGTTCCTTCATGCGAATGGGTCGGACAAGATTGGTGTAGGCGTCTGCGTCTGTCCAAGGGTTACCTATAGGCCTGCTAACTCAATCCCTTCAGGGCACGTACCTTCTATGTCGAACTTCATTGGAGGTGTGGAATGAAACCGCTATTTCTTTTCTCTCCCGCTTCCCTGAAGAAAGAAAATGTATGCGAGTGGTATTGGCCAAAGCATCCATCTATGGGTTGGCCCTAGGCCTGCGAAATCAGTCCCCCCAACCCTCTCCCAAAACGTGCCCCCAGGGCATGGACCCCCAAAGTTGGAATTTTTCTGGAGTCATCAATCTAACAGTTATTTGTGTACCAAATTTCAGCCTCTCATCATCGGTAGAACATGGGTAGAATTAGCGTCAGTCAGTCAGTCACCATCGTATAAGGCATGTGGGAAGAGTTAAGATGGCATAAAAGGCCGAAAAAAACGAAGGAACTTGCGGGAATCGAAACTAGGACCTTTTCCTTGCCGGTCAAGTATGCTTCCATTACAACACCGAACCCAGACGGTTTAATTACATTTCCCCGTGCCATCACCTACTTATTATTTATTACCACTATTGGAAGAAAGTTGTGGACTTGGTGCAAAAATTAATTTAGCACAAAAGCATAATTTTTGCTGACTTAAGGTGCTACGGGTAGATTAAAATCACCTTCCTGGATCGAGATTTCGCTTTATAATTGGTGTTGGGGATCTCGAGGAATGGCCATGGAGTCGATTGCAGGCTCTCCCAGGTCATACTTAAGGTCAAAGGTCACGATTTACATGCCTTTCTTTGAAAATTCGTATCTCCCCAACCCTTAGTCGCAAAAACGCAAATTTGCACCGTTCATCTTGGGACATGGCAAACTAAGTGACAATTATAAATGCATGCATATACCGGTCGTTCTCGAGGTTCCATGGCGCCATAACAGAAATTTTCCGTTGCAGATTCCCGCTTTTCCTTCGTAGAAATTTTCTTCCTACAAAGGACTTTTTAGAGGCCATCCTGGTCCATCTTCTTGCGGGGTTGATCGGCCTGAAAATGCCACTTTTTGGAAATGGCGCAAGTTTGGCTGGTATTTCTCGTAAATGAGGCTGAATTTCAATAATTCATCTGCTTGATCTCCTAGGAAATCTCTCAAACAGCTTCGTGCCGATTTTCATGAGAATTCGTCCTCTTTCCTCGATGTTTATCGCTTTTTACTGCAGCTTTTGTTGAAAATGCGGGTCGTTTCTTATATTCAGGGTCGATTTTCTCCCCCCACCGGTCAAGAATACGAAATTTTTTGTGCCTATTCCATAGACGGATGTTTCCAGAATCAAATGATACCGATATTGCTTACTGCTTCCAAGAGGATAGAGAACTCCAGGCTTTAATTGCTTATTTGCTTGAAATCTTGACTCCTCACGCGCATCTTTTCCTTGTTGGAAATGCTCACTCTCCAATGTTCCTTCGCCTGCTCCGGCTCCCTCACTTGCGTCTTTCCTCTCTACGTCAGTCTCACTGGCTTCTGGCGTTGACTCTCCCCCAGTGGAAAAAGAGCCGTCCCTTTTCCTGTGGGAAGCTAAAGAGCACGAAGGATTTCTGTGATTCGTATATTGTCGACATGCCCTCGTGCAGGTGGTACAAAGTCCACGGTTCCAAGGGTATCGATTTTCCTTATATGAGTGTCATTCCAGATCATGATAAATCGAATAAATGATGTTCGCAAAGGGGAGTTAGCAAACTTATCCCCCTCCCCTTTTAATGGCTATTCCCACACATCTCCCTTATCTGAAACTTATTTCGTATTTTGCTCAGTACCTTGCTTCTTTGAAGAGCAAGGAAATCTGAATGCAAAGAGTTAATGGCATGCTCCAAGTTGTTAGGGAGAAAATTGAAGGTCTGGGATGCAACATCTGAAAATAATTGTTTTTTTGGCTTCCCTAGAAAAGTTCTGATTGGGGTCGCACTGACACTTCCGGTCGATTGTTAGTAGTAAGTCATTTACCATTTGAGAGTCAATCGATGGGTCGAATCAAAACACTTACAACTCGGAAACCGTTCGTCCCAATGAACACCAAAATAACTAAAACGAAAGAAATCGAATTTTCAACGAAGAGGAAATCTTCAAGCAGACTTCATAGGTCAAAGACCACGAACCCGCATTCCAATGTTCCATTTTTCTATCAACTTGACCACTCATCCTCCACAAAGATCCATGCGACGATGCCTTTTGGTTGAACTGTACACCATTTTGTTTGCTGTGCAATTGAAAATCTCTGAAATCGTGAAATGAGAACTAAAATTGGATGAAGTATATTTGTTTTATGTATGCGTCGAAGCTCACACAAATCAATGTACTTCAGCCTGATTAACAGCATTTTGACATCTGCCTACAGTTTCGGGCATTCGGGGTCACTCTGTTTCCACCATGCACACTAAATCACGTCCTTGAAGAAAAACATGAGGCTCGAAATGCGAACACTTTCAAATAAGGAGTGAAGTATTTTGCGGCTAGTGCCAACACTGCAAAATGTGACATGATTACCACTAAACCCTTCCATTGGCTAAGTTTTTTTTAAATCTAGAAAATCACACATTCATTGGATCCACAAGCAAGGAAACTATTCCAATAAAAGCTGCAAACGTGGTGAGACTGGTCATGGTCGTTCAGGGCCGAATGCTTTACTTTATACTGTAGCAGCCAGTTCCATAAAATTCACACCTATTTTGCAGATTAAAGTTTCCGAATAATAATTTTTTGAATTTGGTAAATAGGATCGCGAGGTTGTCGTCCAATCGTCACAGGAATGTAATGAATTCACTCTCATCACATTCCCACACGAGAGTGAATACCTGTACAGTACTTTTCATTAATCTCAATTTCCTCTGATAGCAATTTTTTTTGGTCAACAGAATAAAAACAATCACATGGCATACAGAGAAAAAGCATTACATTCCACACAGTGAAGGGAATTTTCAGATACCACACCCGTTGCTTTGAAAAAATATTCGGGAGGCATACCCATTCAAAACAGAGAAACAATGAAATGCTTTCATCATATCTCTCGTGATATTTATTTCCTTTCACCTGTACAAAATAGGAATACAACTTCATCCGGCATCCAATTCATTCAATGTGTCACAACGGTTGCATTGGGGCATTTTTTGTAAGGCGCCTAAGGTTAAAGTACACATTCTTCTATTCCAGGATTAATGCTAATGGTTCAGAAATATTTTCCCATAAGAAGCCATTTTCCCCGTTCACTTGATTAGTAATCACATCGACTCAACATTAATATCGATCAATTATGACACAATATGGATCATTGTTTACTCGGTAATCAATTCTTTGGTTTGGCTCACTAAGAACTTTGAACAAATAAATAATAGATTTTCTGGTGATAGCGAGTGAAGGAGAATGAATCTCAGTGAAGAAGATGCTTGACTCTCTCAGTCAAGTGCGAGGCCCCTTTTCCTTCCAGCCAAGTTCGGCTCTTCTTCACCATCAGTTCCCAGTGATCCTTGTAGGCAGACAACTTCATTTCCATGAAGGTCACGGCCAGTGCAGTGGCCAACTCCGAATCGCCACATTTGTTTTCATCCCTCTCCTTCGAGAACTCGTGCTCTGACAAGCCGATTAATTTAAAAAATTGCTGGTCGGCCGGGAAAGATCCATCAAAACATTGAAAAGCCGTTAGGATCTGAAGTTTCCCTTCATCTGTGCTCATGTCGCCATCTTTATGAATGCATCGCAATGCTTCTGCTTCATCATTTGCTTGTTCACATTCTCTGAAGTCCGCGAAGCCTTCCGTGAATCGGCCTCCGCTTTCCTTTTTTGCAGATCCAGTTGTAACAGATGCAGAATTGATGCTGACCTCACATCGATTCATTGGTCCCACAACAGAGTAGTCAGACGGAGCAGCACAATAAGTTGAACTTCTAGTAGAAAAAAAAGACGAAACTCTCTCTGTGATATCAGACCACTGTGGCAAGTGGCACTTACGCTGTCGATTCCTTGATGAGAGGAAAAACGAAGACTGCTCCGAGAATTTAGGCGCAACATCGGACAATTTACAATCACGTGCAAAGAAACCCGCCAAATCCTCATGAAGCGAGTCAAACTTGGCTTGTTGCGGGCCGCTCAATCCCACATTCCCCCTGCCAGCCCATCCATGAGGTATCATGTTAGGGACGGTTCGAAAAAGTGGAACATCCTTTTGTAGCACTCCCCCTTCATCGAAAGCGACAAAGGATGTAAAACTAGATGCAATGTTGTACTTCATGCCCAGATAGACGACTGCCCTCTCCTTCTTCGATTGCTCGTCTGGATGCAGCCATTGAAACAGAATCTCTTCTTCCAGCTCACGAATTATAGATTTTGCTGCCAATGTATGGACGATTCCGCCTAATGCAACTTCCTCAAGGACCACAGGGAAGGTGATGGATAGTGGCCCTATTGGAGCATCAGCACATAATGTTATAGCTGCAGGAATGACTCTTGGATTATTATAAATGCAATAAGCCGCATAACAACTACCATCAAAGATGCATGGGAAATTCTTCACACTAATGCAGGGGTCGTCAATCTCTTCTTCAACATCAGGTAGAGAATTATGCTTCTTCGCGGCATGTTTCCCATATCCAAGTAATATTTCGTCAGTGACCACAGCCTCATGACCATCTTCCTGCTTTGAGAAAGCCTCAGGGTGAGCCCAGTTCACTTTAACAGATGCAAGTGATGGTTGAAGTGAATTCTTGAGAAGGTGCTGGACTTTTCCACTCAATCCCTCTTTCAAGGTTGTGAAAAGTGCTTCTCCCTTCCCAGCAAGTGCAATCCCATTAACGAGATGATGACTCGCATCACTCCCCACACCCAGGGCGAAAACCCTCGTTTTATTCGTCTTGCAGCTTTCCCTTACAAGTGCAATGACTTGCTCTGTGTTGCTCACTTCACCATCAGTAAGAACAATCACTTGACGAGTGTAGTCGTCACGTTGTACCTGATGAAAAATAGAGTAGAGAGGTTCGTAGATTTCTGTTCCACCATAGTTTGCTGTCATTTCGAGGACATGTGCGGTTGCTTCTTGTAGGCTACCTTCCTCATATTTTCGGCTTCCCTCCCACAATGAGGAAAAAGTGGAACCAAAGCTTACAATGTTGAAATACGAATCCAATGGCAAGGACTTTAGAAATAATTGCAAAGCATTTTTCGCCTTCTCCATCTTTCCTCCACTCATGGATCCACTACGATCAATAACAAATATGAAATCACACTTCAATGGGGGCAGTTTGAAACTTGGAACCAATGTGATCAGAGCAGCTATAGTGGAATCGGCGGACTTCTCCAATATTAGCCGAGGCTGATGAGGCACATCTGTTTCGAGAAGTAGCACGAAATCTCTGTCCATGTCCATCGAACCTCCTCGAAGTTGCACATCTGCCTTGAAGAGTTTTCTCCCGCTCGTAACCTCATTTTTCGAGAGGATGTTGATTTCATGTGTTGGACTGTTGATGGACAGAACTTTCTGGCCCGTCTCAATATGGACTTGGATTTCTAAGGGGCACGGTGAGAAGATAGAGTAATCGATGTCACCGATGACTTTGGCCGCTTCGCTAGTATCACTTTGTGGTATATACCTCGGAGCAATAGTAGTCGGTAGAAAAAATCGCAGTGCATTTCCCTCTGCTGTTGCCTCTGTCACATAGGTTAGTGTGATTGTTGCAACGCTCCCAGCTTGGAGATTCCCGATTTTGGCCTGAAAGATATCTGGTTTGGTCTCCTCGACAAGAAATGCAGTCTGTCCCTGTTTCACCGACTCTTCGTAGATATGCCTTGCTTCTTCCTTCTTCCTCACTTGTCCCTGAATTTTCCTCCCCTCTATCTCTGCCTACTTCGTAGATATACCTTGCTTCTTCCTTCTTCCTCACTTGTCCCTGAATTTTCCTCCCCTCTATCTCTGCCTGAAATCCGCATATTGCGGCTCTGTCATCCATGGGGAATACATATTGAGTCTCCACAGGCCTGTGGCGAAAAATTACAAAAACATCTTTTTATTAACGGAGTTAAAAAAAAATAACAATGACTAAGTTCTTCATGATTTTCCATACGAAAAGATTAGATTGGGAATATCATAGAAAGGGAAAATTCTCTCGCTTTTATTTATTTGAATAATTTCTCATTTCATTTTGGCTTTCTGCTGGTATTTTCAATTTCCTGAAACCGCTTTCGTTTCGTCAAAGCCGTTTTCTAATGATATTTTTTTATTGTCACAGTATCTATATTTGAAACAGAACAGTCACATGATCTTTCGTATGAACGTCGAATGTATGTAATGTATTGTTGAGTATAGAAATTATTCATGGGGGTGAAGATTTCCTGGTACCAAACCCATCCCCACCCCCCCCCCTCCCCACCAATATCCTTTGTCCTATCGCCTATTTTAGTAGCAACCCTTTCTTACAACCGGAAAGCCATCAAGGAGCTCCAGAATACCATTAAGAGAGATATTTAAGGAAATTTTCAAAAAGGTTTTCGAAGCTGTCGCACAAATTTTCGTTGTTCGGCTGTGTCACGTGGGTTCAAGGAAGGGCATTTTCCTAGGGAAAACATTGAGCATATCATTCCATATTTTCCTAGGGTCTTAGTTTTATATGCCGTTCGAGTTTTTCCCCCAGCTGTTTCAGATTTCAAGAAATACAATTTTATTTGTAAGTTCTCATTATTTGACAACCTGTAGGTACATATGCCTATCTTACATATATCGACACCAAAAATTACGGAATGTCCTCGGGCCAGTTTCATAAAACCTGACCAATGGTTTCACTTGAAGCCATGCAGGCAGCTGTCTGGCAAATGTGGGCGATCAAGCTAAACTGATCACGATTCTTCCAGAATTCATCCGAAATAGGAATAACTCCAAGGAATGAGAACTTTAGTTTGCTATTCAATTTGATTTTGGGGAAAAATTATTTTAAAAGATCCAACTGAAAACTATGCATTAGAGTTCAATATCGTGAAATGAAGCCAAACTATCCAAGAAGTTTTCCGGTCCCGGCAGACTAGGCAGCTATGTTCAGCGGCTTCAGCATAGTTCTCATAGAACTGTGTGAAACACGTTTTCCAAGATTCATATATGCCTGTCAGGCTCGTTATCAAACTTTGCTGGCACCTGAAATACGATTAGTAAAAATTATATTTTCCCATATTATTCCAGTGGCGCTGCAAAATCTTTACCGGGAACTATGAAAGAACGAACACCCTAGTCAGGTCGATCTTCATAGAAGACCTTGCCTCATTAGATGCAAATAACCCTAGCCCATCTATAAGTAGGAAAACGTTCCTTTGACAGGTAGGACTATTAACCGAAGATAATCACAATCACCAACAAATGAGATTTTTTCGTATGTCTCAGCAAGAAAATTGCAAGGGGAAAAAAACGCAACTGCTCATATGAACCAGGAGCCTATATTCCTGCAATAAACATATTACTAATTCATAGTGGGAATGATGGCCTGGCACACATGAGGTAAACACTCGAATGATCCATCACAGGCTTTACCACGAAATTTTTGTCTGCATTCAGCTATGCTTGAATCATGTGAACCTAGCTGAAAATGGACTTTTTTCTGTGGGAATCCCCCTGGCGTTAAAGCCCGAGAAGAATCTCTCTTTCGGAGGGAAACCATTACGATTAGCCGATTGCCAATTAGTCAAATAGTTGAACCTATTCAGACATGGGATCGTGCCTTACTTGGTTTCCTTGTTCTTGTATGTCTGGGTGAGGGTGACTTTGATGCATGCATCCAACCAGATGACATCGACTGACACGCTGGCCAGGGGGATCGGGTAGAACTTTGCATTCCTCAGGTTCACCAAACCACATTCGCAGTTTTTATACTTTCCGAAAGTATTCACAAACATTCTTCCTCGTTTCGCCTGCGGTCATGAAAAGTGAAACCAATAATTGGAAGAAACACTCAATACCTTCCTTGCTGCTATCCCAAGCCTCGTCAATCCGACCGTGGCATCTTAATTTCGAATAATCGCTATAGCCAGACCATGAAAACCACTCATGTGACTTATTTCACCGGCTGGATCTATTTTCATCCTCATCGTTTCAGATAAGTCCTTTGGTTTTGAATGCACTGCAGACTAGTCTTGTCTGATATTTTGACAACTGATATCGGTTTTACACAGTGTATCTCTTTTCTAAGAAGGAAAGGGAGTCGGAGGCTGCTCGCGATTGCGATCGCGATACGTGCGCCCCACTACAGCTCAAAACATATTGCTCAGATAGTAAGCAAATTCGCATGCGAACTACTTGTAAGTAAAAGGAAACCTGTGAATCAGAATCACTTCCCGAACCATTCTTCGAGGAAAAAAATCGGAAGGCTTAGCCAGGGTGGACAGTTGGAAGTAGTACCACTCTATAAGGAATGCTCTATATGTTCTATATCAGGGGTGTCAAGCGCAAATCGGTTGGCAGGCCGCATTCCTTACCCTGCAGATGTTTGCGGGCCACATCCATAACCATAACTTTTCACGTAATTTTTTCATAATAATAATATGAATAATAATGGTTTATTGAAAGATGAGGACTGTTAGTGCAAAAGCAAATTGTTATCCATCGTCATTTTGGGGGTGAAATTGCGAAATCATTGAGTCAAGGATACATGAGGTGAAGTGAAGTGGAGAAGTTGGGTTAGATGGATGATGCGTTCAAGAGTTCAAGAGTTAAATTAGCAGTCCCCTATATGCGGGTCATATAGGGGACTGCTAATTTGTAGAAGCGTTGGGTTTTGCACTTGAATTCCATCAGGAGGTGAGAAATGTTACGTTGCAAGGTCATTGAGGGCATCTGCCGGAGGGGGGGGGGCCAAGACACGTCGACGAGATGGGTTGCCTAGTAGGGCTTGTGCATATTTTAACGTGAGCTTCTTTCGCCTGTCTACCAGAGATGGCAACTGAAGAGTAGATAGACCCTCCTTATATGACGTAAATTCACTCCCAAGGATGAGCCGAAAAGCGCGCTTCTGGACTAGCTCAATTGAATTTGCCAAATTGGTGGTCAGTGAGCTGCTCCAGGCAGGGGAGGCGTTTTCTAGCACTGGGACGATGTACGAGGACCAAACAGCAAGTAAATCTTCACCAGTAGTAAAAACTAGTTCGTGGTAAAATCTCAGACGTGAAAACAAAAATCAATTTATTTATTAATAATAATAATAAATTTGCTGCAGCTCAGGTAAGAAAACTGGAGTGTTCAGGGGACCATGAAGCAACAGAATGCACCTACCCACGTGTCACTTATTACTCAGCAGTTGACTCATACGCACGCCCGTGCATGCATCGACTCACACAGAGCCGCAAAAGAAGCACTGCAGTTGCGACATCAGCTGCGTCGTTCGAGATCGAACGAAGCTCACTTGAAGGCTACCGCCGCCGCCGCCGCTGCTCGAAGGCAGGGGAGCGAATGAAGCCGGCTGCGCCTCCGTGACTGCTGCGGGTAGCAACTATTTCACTCTATTCAAATGGTGAACCATTTGAATATTGACATCCCTGGTCAGCCAGGGGACGTCGTCCTTTAATTGTCGATGGTGAAGGAGGGGTCATGGCGCCTTTTCTTCTTCAAGATTAGGTAAGAAGAGACGGCGGGCCGGATGAACCACCTCCGCTGATCGGATGCGGCCCGCGGGTCGTATGCTTGACACCCCTGCTCAATATGAATGCTCTCTACGAATGCCCTATGTGAATGTTTGGGGCTGATCGAGTGAGCTCTCGCACTATCCAAAAGCTCCATGGAAATGAATCTTTCGCTCCTATCGAAAGGTCACAATGGAAAACAGCCCAACTGAACAAAGGCTCTCGCCTGCCACAATAGTTGTGCAGGTGAAACGTCGGTCCCCTGGGTAGGATACGAAGCTAAAACTTCGTTCTGCTCTCCTGTGAAGTTCGGAGACACAAGCATGGACGCGAGTTCAACTGCGCTGAAGATTTCAACTCAGTATGAGTGAAAAGGGGAGAGAAAAAAAAGAAAGAATACGAAGGGGAACGGGGGGGGGGGGAAAACGGAAATTGAACTCAATTGATGTCCTTCACCTACCTTTAACGTCCCTGCCTATCAAGCCTAGCAATTAACTTCATACTTAATTAATCTACACTGTCTACGTTTCGCACCCGACTTCGCGCACCAAGTAGTGGAACACGATTGTGGGTAATAGCGGTATTCCCTCGAGAGTCCGACTGGCCTTCGCATGAGTCATGGGCAGAAGCACCGGCTCGGCGCATGTGACCGTGACTCATTCTGGCCTTGACCTCTCAAAGCAAGTTCACGAATTCTCTCTGTGAACTGCTGCGAAATATCGGGAAACCAGAATTATATTTCTCGAAATGGCTATGAAGTATGTTTCCTTGCACGACGACTGAATGCGGTCGATGCAGCCTGTCCATGGTTTTCTGTTTTCTCGTCTCCATGGCCACGATCGATTCCCTGCGCTATGGAAAAATTCTGCAAAACGACTGCATTTTTGCATTTATATCAAGCCATATGGCTTCATTATTTTTATTGCCAAATATGCAATCAGATATAGCGTCTGACTTCGATGGGAATGTATGAAATAACCCATCCGATTGCTCCTGAATCTGAAGCGGAAACGCAGAAGTAAATTAATCCCACACCCTTGCAATTTCGAACCGTACCCGGTTCATCCTCTGTATTATGCAAAAATTTTAATATAAACAATTTTCAGTTAAACTTGGTAGTACCACTTTGAGACGCGGATTTGCCTCGTGGAAGCATATCGTTTTATTGACGCCTTCAGCAACCCTTGGAGAAACATTCACGGAACGTTCAGGTAGGGATTTACTTTTCTTTATTTTATCTTGGTCATTTTATCGGTCTTCTGTATCCTTTCCTTGAGAATATTTCTAAGGCACTCTTTGTAAGTAAAGCAAGTTCACACTCCTCAATGGTTCAGGTCTACATATCCCAAGTCGCAGCTTGTCAGACATTGCAACTAGACTCAGGATCGATGGCCAACGATCCCCACTAGAACCATGAAGCACGCGAGTACCAGTGTCCTTCACCCCAAGAAACACTACATAAGAAGTTTCTTTAAGAAGCGGAGGGAAGGGAAGCCGGAAAGAGATTGGAGGACGCTGAAAAAAAAACCCTCCTTTTTAATCGATTGCGTCGAGGCGGAGATCAGAGCCATGACGTTGCGCAGTGGATGCCACATTGGCACTCACTGATTTCTTCGTCAAATTTTTCTCTCTGGATTCTCTTCTCTGTATTGCGTCCAGCTTTCTTTCTGCCTTCCTTCCTCACTGGCATTCTTTATCTTCATTTTACGATGAATTCGGTCATACCCAGCTGCTCTTGAGAGTGAGAGTACCTCGTTTCTTACAATGAAAAAAAAGTAAGAAGCGAGCGCCCTTACCAATTTTCAAAATGAGGAATTAATAAACCGGGAGACTATGCGTAGACTCTTTCGTTGAGACCATTGCTTGGTAAAGGAAGGAGGAAAAGGAATTAAATTCGGCACTTTAAAGAAAAAAAAAGAGAAAGTGTAGAGCAGTGTGACATTATAAGTTTGAACCGCAGTGTCACGTCCTTGTCACCGCAGTATATCGTTAAAACCTACCAGTCTCATTTATCATAGCAAGTGGTGCGTGAGGTCGGCTAACGTGGCCGGCAGCACTAAGAGTACGGTGACGTACTTTGAAAGCTACCAGCAAAAAAAGAGATAAAATTTGTTCCTTTGGGAAGGTCCGATTTGATCGAAATGGGGAATCCATAGCCGAAGGATTCCTTTGTGGACTGTGTTTTACACAGATTTTGTTTGTTCCGATCTACACAACGTGCAGCACAAAATGTGTTTCAAAATATTGGTTCAAGAAGAAAAGAGTATAAGGAAATCTCTCAGCACAACTTAGCGAATGCGATAGCTTCATTTCTTGAGATATGAATGAGAAAAAGAATCTCAAGAAAAAAACAAATATGTTCTCTCACTCGATGCAGCACTGTTCAGGCGCGGTCTCGTGATTGATGGCAATTACGGCGAAGTGGTTACTCGGACCCCAACAGTCCGCACGCCCACACTCCAATTTTGTCCTTTCTACTTTAAGAATTCCTTGCGGCTCCAAAGAGAACAGAGTCAGACTCCAACTAGTACTTAAACCCAGCTTAGGCCCCTCGGCTTCAACCGAAAAGAAAGAGCAAGTTTCGAATTTACGAACAGAACTCTAGCCCAGTGCCTGGCAGCAACTGCAGCAAAGTTCGGAACACTTCACCTTTCTCTCTCCCTTGGAGACCCCAATTTTATATAGAAGGTTAAAAGAATCCTGCTAATATAGTAACAAAGGATTCGGGACGAATGCATGACCCTCATAGCAGAGACTTCTTAGAAATCCATAGGATTATGAGAAAACCATTCTCCCTCGTCATTGTCACCTTCCTTCCCGCAGGAAGAGAGGTAGCAATCAATTTCAACCCCCACCACCTCCCGCTCAAGCAATAGCCCAAATGCCTGACGAGAGGAGGGTGATAGATCGCGGGAGCGCTACACAAAGAATATGTAGTGTGCATACAGATTGTCTGCACACTGGGTGGACAAGACAGAGAAGGCACACCCTTTGAGTGCACTTCTACCCCCCCCCCCTCGCCCATCTCACCCTGAGCCAATCGAGGGCCGAGGGGGAGGAGGTGGCTGAGACAAATACGGGCTTGGTAACCATATTTCATTACATATTCGGCTCTCCTCAGAAAGAATATAAATTTGAAGGAAAAAGGTCACTATTGAACTCAATGCTTAAATACCAGGCATTGGAATGATTCTATATTATAGCTTCATCTACAATAATAAATCTGGCATGATTTTCATCATCTTTATTTTTTTCACATTTTACTATAGTGTACACACGCAAAAAATAGAGACAGTATCACAAATCTCATTCCGTGCAACGATGGTTTCCCATAGAGTGCAGTGGTACATATTAGGTCCAGTCAAAAACTTTTTCTCCACGGTCAAGTCAATATTGGATCCATGCTGTACGCTCACTTATGCGAAAACGTCATATACATCAATAGCTTGAAAAGCACTCCTTCTTTCTCAAGTTATGGCATTCCTACATCCTGGAATATCTGCGAAGTTAGGTCATCCGGAATATTTTATGTGGTCAAATTGATTCAGCCCTGTTGTGCGCAAACAAGTATTAAAACATAAGTCAACTCGGTACCCGTTCTCCATTCTTTCAGGTGAATAAATGACACGTATTTTTCTGGTGATCATAGAAGAGGTCTCAGTATCAAGCATGAAGAAGTTTCTTGCCTTTCTCGATCAAGTACAACGATCCCTTCCCTTCGAGCCAAGTACGGCTCTTCTTCACCATCAGT